>BTHS01000022.1:81543388-81670177 GCA_036184385.1 Tokudaia muenninki
CTCTCTCTCTCTCTCTCTCTCTCTCTCTCTCTCTCTCTCTCTCTCTCTCTCTCTCTACCTATTTCTGCCTCTACTACCCTCTTAACTCCCCTCTAAAAGCCTTGAATAAATTCTATTCTATATATACCATCCTGTGGCTGTTCCCTCAGGGGGAAGGGATGCTTTGACAAGGCCCCTCTGAGGCACCCCTTTCTTCCATACCTCTCACCACACCTCCATAAAACATATCTCTCTTCTCTTTATCATTTTGTAAACACATCATTGGTGTGAAGACTCGGATTTAGAAACTCTGCAGGTTTGCATCCCGCCCTAGCTATCACATGGAGATCTATGCTCACTAACCCAAATTTTTGAGAACTTGTAAGCCCCTCCCGCCCACTGGTCAGTAAGCATGTTCACATGATCCTTGGGAGGAGTTCTTGAGCTTGGATCTACCCCTGTGTTGCCCTTGAGGGAAACGTTCAGTCTTTCACTGACCCTTATTTTAGGACATTTTCCCTTGGGTGAGATTTTTCCCCTCTGCTTTTGAGACAGTTTCTTTCTTGCAGCTGAGATTCTGAGACAGAACCTGGGTAAACTGCTCTCTGGCTCAGGAGTACCAGCTCAGAGTGTAGCCCCAGTCCCCTATGTGATGACTTGGTGGTCTGGCCTGTGCTAGAGTCTCTCTGGTTGTTAATGGTGCCCTCAGGATACTGCTAGAGGCAGTTTATAACCTTATTCTCCCACCCATGTGTCAGTTTTCATTTCCTTGCCCCCACTTACAGGGATGTCTTGGTCTAATTCAATTAACATTAAGTGATATCTCTACATGGCCACTAAACTGGCACTTCTTGCTAGCAACCCGTTTAGGAGGCTTCTCCCCTCCCCCAACCTCATTTGCTGGTATCCTTTCCTGCTAAGACATTTACAGCCTCTGGTTGCACCAGTTCACTGCTTGAAGAGGATTCTAGCCCCGCCCCCTGCCAGGGAATCTGTCTACTGCCCTCCCCATCTTGCATTTGCTCATTAGCCGTGCTCCCAGTTCGCCACAGGAAAAGTAGGACTGGCCCTGTCCCTTGCATCCTGCCAGGAACTCTGTTTGTGAGACTTGCTTTCCTACAGGCATGTCCACCTGAACGTGATCTCCCACAAAGGGCTCCTGTGTTCTGCCCAGCAAAGCTGACATCAGGCCCTGCCTGCCTGCTAAAAGCAGCTTTGGCCCAGCCTGCCCCAATCTGCCCTGTTGGAACTTCCTACTCTGTCTACTGTTGTAGTTGTTTTTAGATATCCAGCTGCAGCTGCGAGGAAAACAACTTTTGCCTTGTCTGAGAAGCCGCTTTCCTGCCCATGCTAGGGAGCCCCTCCCTCTCTCCCTTTCTCTCTCTCCCCTTTATGCCTGGGACTAATAAAGTGAGGGCTATCTGCACAGCACAATGTATCACAATAATAGCATGCACTTTGCTGGGATACTGGATGCTACTTCAGGTACTTTCTTTTTCCTACCCACTGGGGACTCCAACAGTCAGAAGCACTGGGATGGGGCTTCTGGCTGCTAGTAGGAAGTCTCAACATTTGCTTGGTCAAAGTAAAGACACCATTGCCACTGACACTCCTGCCATCTGCTGCCTGCTACCACCACAATTCAGTAGCAGGAGCAAACAAACCATTACCATGGCTCCTAGCAATCTGTACTCACCAGGCTACAGGCCATGCACCCATTCCACTCCAATCCCCACCTGAGCACACACCTGGTGCCTCAACTGGGAATGCATGCATGCCAGTCCCTCATTACCATGGCTTGCCTTCCAGCACAGTTTTTGTCACAAGTCTGAATCTAACTGGATAAACTTTCTTTCACCATGATCTCAAGCCACTATGGTTAGCTCTCTTGTTCTGGTCCATATCAACTCTAAGACAAATATTTATCTCCTAATGCAACATATGTTTTTCTCAACTTACACAACCTATCAAAGTTATTTAAGATTTTCATTCCTATCCTGTCTTGATAGATGATGATTTTTTTCTACTGCCATTAAATTATGGTGTGCTCTATTTAGATATTACCAATTGATATAGCCCTCAATCTTGTCAGAAGTCTGCTAATTATTAATATATTTAAGTTTGTGATAGCCAAAATCTTACAAAGCCTTTAACAGTTTACTCCAACAAGGTCTCAGAAGATTTGGACACAGCTATAAGATACTGACTGAATTGTGTCATAACCACTGAGAATACCCTGAGTTAAATGACTTATAGTCTCTAAATCAAGGTAAGCCATTTCTTATGTCACATGCATCCATTCCATAGGGGGGAAAAACAAAAAAACAAAACAAAAAAAACAGAAACAAAAAAGAAATAAAAAACCAAAACAAACCTAAACAAACAAATTAGAAAAACAAAACAAACAAAACAAACAAACAAACAAACAAAACTCCTGGTATCTTCTGAGCTTGAAAGCCAGACTGACTCTGCCCAAGTTGCCACTGAGACTACAGGGAACTGTTGGCTAGTAGACTGTCATTTTCTTAAATTGATATATGACTGCTAGATTAGTGTTTATTCTTCCCAGATTTCTGACTACATTGACAGCTAATTTTACTGTAACTTGACAGCTAGAAAAAGATTTACCAGATGTAATCTGTTATTTCCTTACCTAAACTCAGTTTCCATCAATTAAATACTTCATGTTTCCTCTACTTACTACACCACTGTCCTAACATTATTTAATTTTCTATAAATTTGCATAATTCTAATGAAACCTTCCACTATACATTCCAACTTTTTCATCACAAATTCTTGTTCCTTCTGCTCCACAAAAGGCTCATCTTAAAAGCCTGTTCATATTGTTAACTCATATTGTTATCTCTTTTGTAAACTCCTAAACTACAGGATACCCACTCAGATCTACCTCTCATGGATCAAATAGTCACCACTAAGATAAGTACATGTGTCTAAATTTCCCACTTACGATCTATTCCAGAGGGTAGGATTCCTCTGGGTCTCAAATATACATCTTAAGAGAAAAAAATCTTTCTCCCAAATGCACTTAATCTTATTCTCTATAGTGTGTGTGTGTGTGTGTGTGTGTGTGTGTGTGTGTGTTTCAGCATCTTGTCAAGTCCAGGCACTTACTACATCTAGGAGAGCTCCAAAGAAGCAACCTCTAGATGCTCCAATCTCCCCTAACAGACACAGCTGCTTCTACTGCACTTGTTCCTTCTGATCTATCCACTGACAATTCCATAGATCCTAGACAGCAAGGAAACAGCCAATTCTCATAAGACTGTAAAATCATCCCCATATCCAATCTTCTAGGTTCCCTAGACACTTACACTACAATGCCTGCATGAAGTACTCAGTTATCATGACTTCCCTATTTCTACTTTGCCATCACATCTTTCTAATTTTTTTCAAGTTAAACAAAAACAAAGGAATGTTAACATTCTGTCTAAGCTCTGTCCCACAGATACCTGGCAACAGTCATGTATGCCTGAGCCACTATAAAAGGGGACGCTTGGCCCTTCCTTACTCTCTTGGTCTCTTGCTCCTCTCTTGCCATTTCTCTGCTTCCCTTCTCCCATCTCTCCTCATTCCTTTTTCCCATCTCTATCCATGTGTTCATGGTCAGACTCTACTCTTCTACTCCTTTACTTCTCTATAGGGTTGCCTCAGTGGGCCCATGTCAAGGAATCCCTTCCCACTGTGGGACCAACCATATGATGGTATAATATAGAATAGAGTTTATTCGGGACATGAGGAGGGGAGTTCAGATGGTAGTAGAGGAAGAGAAAGGCAGAGATAGAGAGTAGAGAATAGAACAGTAGAGGAGTGGAGGCTAGCCATAAGCAGGAGAAAGAGAGGAGAAGGAAATAAGGAGAGAGGGGGTAAGAGAGGCAGAGAAAAAACAAGAGTGAAACAAGAGACAAAGAAAGCAAGAGTGGGCAAGCATCCCCTTTTATAGTGAGTCCGGCATACCTAGCCATAGCCAGGTAAATGTGGAACAGAGACTATCTGGTCGTTGCCAGGTAACTGTGTGGACAGAGCATACCTAGCTCTTGCCAGAAAACTGTGGGGTGGAGCTTAGACAGAATTCTAGTGTTTCCCTGTTTTGGTTTAGTTAAAAAGAAAAAAAAATAGAAAGAGGTGATAACAAAGCAGGAATAGCGTCACACCCACACACACTATGGTTTGCTCTTCTCACTGACCCCCTACTGTAGTACCTCTTTCTTTGGATGAGATTTCTCTCCTTCTGAGACAGAGCTCCTCCCTTTTCACTTCATAGTCCCAGAAGTGGGTGATCCAGTCTCTCTTGAGCACCAGCCCCTGCTTACCACATGATGAATTGTCAATGCAGTTTGTTTTGCACATTCTATTATTATTTGTCTATCCTCAGGATGCTGCTAGCTATAGAAGTAAGAAGGTTTATTCTTACCCATGGATATTGGGTCTGTTATTTCCTCAAGACTTCATAGTGGGACATATCGTGGACTTAAAGGCTTCCAAATTCACCCACTAAATTTGGCACCAATATCCCATAGATAATAACTCTAAGTAACCACTTAATGACACTTTTGAAACTTACAATTCTTGCCAGCAATCCAGAAAATGGGAGACTTCCGATGTGTAGGATTTTCCCTATCCTCACTCCAAATCTCTTTATTCCTACTGTTTCACATCTGAGCTCCTATCCTTGGTCCAGTTAACTCTCTCCCTTTGGCCACTCCCCACTCCAGAGGCTCTAAAAACAGTCTTCATATATGTTTGGGACATAACTCACTCTCACTCTAGATTCCCTCCTGGTAGCCCACTCTGATGATGCATGACTACTGACAGTGGGTTGACAATGCTGGCAGTCTTAAACGTCTACTTTCTGGGAATATTTTTAATCTCTTATTTTTTTCTATTCTAGTCTATATTGGCTCTTAGCCAGCTGTGGCAGGAGAAGGGCTGGGTGGTTATTAGTTCTTTGTGAACACAAGCAGTTGAGCTGTGCTCCATCACCAGCCTCAGAAACACTGTGCCACTCAGACCTGCACAGCTTCTGGTGGCAGGGAGAGATCTCTTCACATGCACAAAACTCCCTGCCTGCCAGCCAAAATGTTTCTAGGTTTTTACTTATACCACATATATTTTTTTTATTTATTTACTTTTTCTTCGTTATTTTATTCATTTACATTTCAAATTTAATCACCCTTCCCAGTTTTACTTCTACAAACTACCTATTCCGTCACCCCCCTCCCACTTCTATGAAGGAGCTCCCCCAAATACCCACCTACTCTTTCCTTACCACCCTTGCTTTACCCTACATTGGACATTGAGTTTCCACAGGACAAAGGGCATCCCCTCCCATTGATATCATATAAGGCAATCCTCTGTAACATATGCATCTGGAGCCATGGGTACCTGCATGTATACTTTTTGGTTGATTGTTTAGACGTGGGAGCTCTGGGGGTTTGGTTGATATTGTTGTTCTTCCTATGAGGTGGCGGACCCATTCAGCTACTTCAGTCCTTACACTAACTCCTCCATTGGTGTCTGCTTTCCTTCTTCTTGGGTTTCATATTGTGTGTGAATTTTATCATGGGTATTTTGAGTAATTTTGGCTAATATACACTTATCAGTGAATACATGTCGTGTGTGGGTTTTTTTGTTTGTTTTGTTTTGTTTTGTTTTTTGTTTTGTTTTTGTTTTTTGCTTACCTCACTCAGGATAATATTTTCTCCTTCTATCCAATTACCTGAAAAATCTCATAAAGTCCTTGTTTTTAATAGTTGAGTAATGCCAGGCAGTGGTGGCGCACACCTTTAATCCCAGCACTTGGGAGGCAGAGACAGCTGGATTTCTGATTTCGAGGCCAGCCTGGACTCCAGAGTGAGTTCTAGGACAGCCAGGGGTATACAGAGAAACACTGTCTAGGAAAAAAAAATAATTGGGTAGTATCCATTGGATAAATGTACCACATTTTCTGTATATACATTCCTCTGTTGAGGGACATCTGGGTTGTTTCTGGATTCTGGCTATTGCAAATAATGCTGTTATGAACATAGTGGAGCATGTGTCCTTGTTACATATTGGAATATCATTTGTGTATATGCCCACTGTAGAGAAAATGGGCGGGGCCACGTATCCATGTAGGGATGGCAGGCACTGATGTATCTATAGAAAGGAGGCTGCCCAGATAGTGTGGGGAGGTCCTTGCCCAGAAAGTGGGGCCGTTCTGGTGTGGGCCCCATGTACCTGTAGAGGAAGCCTGGCCAGGCGGAGAAGTCTGGTCCTTTCTGGTGGCTGGAGATGCTGAGGCCTGTTCCATTGCTCATACATGGCAGGCTTTGATAAGAAGACGCAGTCCATGGTTTTAAAGCTTTATTATAGGAAAGTAGGAAAAAGAAAAGAGAGAGAGAGAGAAGTAAAGAAAGAAAGAAAAGATAGCGGGGTGAGAGCTGGCCATGACCACTTGGGAAGGGGAGAAGAATGTGGAGAGAGGGGGAACAGGGGGACAAGAGACAAGAGAGAATGTAAGAGCAAGAGAGAAAAAGCAAGCGAGTTAGGCAGGGCCTGGCAGCCTGTTTTATAGTGGGCTGGCTTACTTGACTATTGCCAGGTAACTCTGGGGTGGGGAAAGCCTGGTTGTAGCCAGATGACCGTGAGGGTGGAATCCAGCCAGAACACTGGGGGCCTGGCCCTACATGAATGATGGCCACAAGATTATAGAGTTGAGTTACGAGTATGGAGTTGGTGTTAGAAGCCTAGGTTTCTGGGAGCATGGCTCATGTTCCATCCCTTGTCGAATATTCTACTGGGTCTAAGGAGTAAACCTTGCTCAACCAGGCTACAGACTGCCTTTCAGGGTCCCATAGCCCATGATTTTCAGGCAGTTCTATGTCCAATTTTCTGAGAAACCACCAGACTGATTTCCTGAGTGGTTGTACCAGCTTACAATCCCACCAGCAATGGAGGAGTGTTCCTCTTTTTCCACATCTTCACCAGCATCTACTATCATCTGAGTTTGATCTTAGATATTCTGACTGGTGTGAGGTGGAATTTTAGGGTTGTATTGATTTGCATTTCCCTGATGACTAAGGATGTTGAACATTTCTTTATATGCTTCTCTGTCATTTGATATTCCTCGGTTGAAAATTCTTTTAATAACAATGTACCTCATTTTTATTAGGGTTATTTGGTTCTCTGGAGTCTAAGTTTTTGACTTCTTTATATGTATATATTGGATATTAGACCTCTATCGGATGTAGGATTGGTAACGATCTTTTCCCAATCTGTGAGTTGCTGTTTTGTCCTGTTGACAGTGTCCTTTGCCTTACAAATGATTTTCAATTTTATAAGGTCCCATTTGTCTATAGTTGATCTTAGAGCCAGAGCCATTGATGTTCTGTTCAGATAATTTCCACCTGTGCACATGTACTTCAGGTTCTTTCCCACTTTCTCTTCTATGAGATTAAGTGTATTTGGATTTATATGGAGATACTTGATCCACCTGGAGTTGAGCTTTGTAAAAGGAGATAAGAAAGGATCAATGTACATTCTTCTACATGATGACTGCCAGAACCATTAGTTGAAAATGCTGTCTTTTTTCCATTGGATAGTTTGGCTTCTTTGTCAAAGATCAGGTGTCCATAAGTGTGTGGGTTTATTTCTGTGTCTTCAATTCTATTCCAATTTTCTACCCATCTGACTCTGTACCAATACCATATGGTTTTAATCATGATTGCTCTATGTTAAATCTTGAAGTCAGGGATGGAGATTCCCGCAGAAGTTCTCCTGTTGTTGAGAATAGTTTTCAATATCCTGAGTTTTTTTGTTGTTCTAGATGAATTTGAGAATGGCTCTTTCTAACCTTGTGAAGAATTGAGTTGGGATTTTGATGGGGATTGCATTGAATTTGTAGATTGGTTCTGGTAAGATGGCCATCTTTACTTTGTTAATTCTGCAGATCCATGAGCATGGGAGATATTTCAGTCTTCTGAGGTCTTCTTCAATTTTCAGGGTAGTTTCTCTCTGTGATTTATTTAATGTTTCTATTTCCATTTTTAGATCCTGGATAGTTTTGTTCAATTCCTTCACCTGTTTGATTGTGTTTTCCTGTATTTCTTTAAGGTATTTATGTGTTTCCTCTTTTAAGAGCTTCTACCTGTTTACCTGTGTTCTCCTGTATTTCTTTGAGAGAGTTATGTCCTTCTTAAAGTGCTCTATCATCATCATGAGATGTAGTTTTAGACCAGAATCTTGCTCTTAAGGTGTGTTGGGGTATCCAGACCTTGCCTTGATAGGAGAACTGACTTCTGATGATGCCAAGAAGCCTTGTTTTCTGTTGCTTATTTTATTCCCCTTGCCTTGAGCCACCTGGTTATCTCTGGTATTAGCTGGCTTTGTTGATTCAGATTGGAGCTTGTCCCTCTTGTGATCCTGTGAGTTGTGAACTTAGGTGCATTCACACTCCTGGGGGACAAGTTTTCTCTGGGCAGGATTGGGGTGTAGAGGACTGTGACACATGGTCAGCTCCCAGGCCCAGATGGAAACCACTCTTTTTGTCCTTTTATACGTCTAACTATTTGTCTCTTTGCTCATACATAGCCATACTTCTGTAAAAAAATGTTATTACATTCTAAGATATAACAAACATATGACTTTCTACTGCCTGTTCTAAGGGTGGGGGAAAAGGCAGAACTATAGATTTAGTGCCATCTTAGCTAAGGGAAGTCACATGACTGATTATAGCTTCAGTGCCATCTTGGTTGAAGGTAGTCATGGCTGTCTACCATATTGGTTGTGTGTAGTCACCACTTCCCCAGTTTTCCTTGTGGACAACAACATGATTTAAAGAAAAAGTCTCCAAAGATATTTCAATTAAGATAAGGTTTTCATTTGGTTTCTATCTTACCTTAATAAACAGTAATGTTAATATTACTTTAAGGATTTACAACATTAAAAAGTTAAAGACCACTGACTTAAGGTTATGTTTATTCTTGTTTTTACTATCGTCATTAAGTCACAATATATTCTTTATGTTTGCTAGGTGTTATCTAAAGCTAATAAATGAAAACAGACACATATTATCTAACTCAGTTATGCTTAATAGATTCTAGCTCTCAATCTTGTCAGAGATCTGCTAAGTATGTCAAAATTTTAAGTTTATTATGATAGAGACCCCCAAATCCTATCAGTGACCCATCAAGGTCTACAAGAGGAAATGGGCACAGTGACAAAGTGTTCTACGTGGATTGTGGTACAATAACCACTGAGAAAGAACAATAACACCTGAAAAAGACTGCTCCATTCCCTTGCCTGCTGGCAGTGCTCTGCCTAAACTGTGGATAAACAGAAAACGCCCAGAGAATTAAATGTCTCATATAACCTAAGATAAGGTTAATCAATTTTTACCATGTTCCTCCTCTGCAGGAAATAATACACTCACATCTTCTGGGCCTGATGGCCAAACTATATTTGTCCACAAGTTGTAATGGAGACCACAGGGACCTGGGAGAACTGTTTAGTTATTGGACTATAGACAAACCTCTGTCACTTTAATGAATATATTACATCTAGATTATAAATTCTTTTTCCCAGATTTCTGATTACATTAACTGCTAAACTAATTGAAGCTAGCCAACTAGAAAATAGACAAATACCTCCTTACCCCAATGTAATATACCATCATATTAGCTCATTAACCAATTCATTAAATAGTTATGACTATCAGATCTTTTATAAAAATGGCAGACATGTTTGTCTTGCTCACATGCTTCAAGATAAAAGATACACAAGTTTCAGCTGTAACATTTTATGATTTAACTTTTGCTACTTCATTATCTAAAAAATACTCAGTTCATAGTAACTGCTACCAGTGATTAACCCTGTGTCTTGTGGTAAATAATTAAATAAAAGACTTAAGATACGAAGATCTATGTGAGATCTATGTGGTGTTTTGAGGTCATTAAACATAATCTATAGAGTTTGGAGGACACACAATGTTAAATGGTGATGTAAAAGTAATTTAAGGTGCAAAATGCTTCAGGTTTCTATATGACTGTTATACTGAGACTGCAAAAGTTCAAAATCCTAACTGATTTGCTGTATATTCCTTTTTCTATGTTCAGGTATGGGCCTCGAATTCATGATCTTTCCAAAAGTTTTACAATGTAGGGGTGTTGAATTTTTTCAAATGCCTTTTCCGTATCTAATGAGACAATCATGTGTTTTTATCTTTGAGCTTACTTATATATTGGATTACTTGTGAATTTCTGCATATTGAACCATCCCTGAATCCCCGTGGTGAAGTCTACTTGATCATGATGTATGATCGTTTTGATGTGTTCTTGGATTTGGTTTGTGAGAATTTTTTTTGAGTATTTTTGCATTGATATTTATAAGGGAATTTGGTCTGAAGTTCTCTTTCTTTGTTGAGTCTTTGTGTGATCTAGAGAATAAGTGTAATTATGGCTTTGTAGAAAGAATTTAGTAGTGTTTGTTCTGTTTCAATTTTATGGAATAATTTGAGCAGTATGGTTATTAGGTGTTATTTGATGACTGATAGAATTCTGTACTAAACCCTTTGGTCCTGGGCATTTTTTGGTTGGGAGACTTTAATGACTATTTCTACTTCTTTAGGGGTTATGAGACTCTTTAGATGGTTTATCTGATCTTGATATAACTTTAGTATTAGGTATATGTCTAGAAAATTGTCTAGTTCATCCAGATTTTCCAGTTTTGTTGACTATAGGTTTTTGTAGTAGAATCTGATTTTTTTTAATTTCCTCATTTCTTTTTTATGTCTCCCTTTTCATACCTTATTTTGTTAATATGGATACTGTCTCTGTGCCCTCTGCTTAGTTTGCCTAAGGATTTATCTATCTTGTTGATTTTCTCAAAGAGCCAGCTCCTGATTTTGTTGATTTTTTGCATAGTTTGCTTTGTTTCTTCTGGGTTGATTTCAGTCCAGAGTTTAATTATTCTCTGCTGTCTACTCGTTTTTGATGTATTTGCTACCTTACTTTTCTGAATTCATAGTATGACCTCTCAGAGTTACATGACTGTGCCATATATTGTCCATCTTTTGTTGCTTTTTATAACCTAAGTATATAATAAATAAATAAATAAAACTCAAGTGTCTCATAAGTCTTAAACTTTTATTTATTATGCATTCCTGAAAATCAAGCAGTCTACATACCAAATTATTTTGCCATGTAGCAATATATTCTAGACAACTTGTACCAATGCTTTGCCTTTGTAGCTTAAACTTACAAAACTATTTTTCTGTGTAATTAATTTTGTGCTGGTAATACTGACAGTATCATTCTTAGTCAAGCTCTCCTTTTATAAATGGATTTGCTTTTCACCTTGGGTGTGTAGATTCTTGCCTTTATATCATATCTTAGTGTAAAAAAGTAAATTTATCTTTCAATTTGTTAAGCTTTAACAGTTATAGCTACTTTTGCTCTAATTGCTCTAGAACTTCAAATTTGATCTTTTCTCGACAAAATACAAGATTTTTATGTTTGTTTTTACTTTTTTCTTTCTTTCATTACTAACACAGTTAATACAATAAATAGTTGTTATGACATATCCTGAATATTTCAATGTCTTGTAATTTCCTCTCAGAGACAAATTAGTCTATTACCATAGAAATCAGCCTCACCCAAGTTTTCAGAACCCTGTACTAATTCAAACAGATTCTTTGCTAAAATGTAATACAAATACATTATTTAGTAATTATCTTCATTGAACTACTAGTTATTACATGGTAATCAAGCAATAAATCCTGAATTTATGAATGAATGAAATTAAAAAAAGGTATTACTGCTTCCAGAGTTGCCTATACAGATATATGTAGGTCTTCATTTTAATTAGATACATTCTTTATTTACATTTCAAATGTTGTCCCCTTTTCTGGCTTCTCCCCCGCCCCTGAAAATCCCCTAACCCATCCACTGCCCTGCTCACCATTCTACCCACTCCTGCTTCCCTGTCCTGGCATTCCCCTAGACTGGGACATTTAACTTTTTCAGGACCATGGGCCTCTCCTCGCTTTGATATCCATCAAGGCCATCCTCTGCTGCATATGCATCTGGAACCTTAAGTCTTACGAAATGACAGGATAATTGTAAGAGAAAAGTTCTAAGAAATTATTTTCTGGGAGAAATAACAATTGTGAGCAAAAATTCACATAGATAAAAGTGAATGTTTATGAGGAGCACTTTTGTTAGGTAGAGGAAAATGACACTATACACTGTACATTTTTCTGAATGGATATTTACTTTGAGATTACGTATAGGAAGGAATTATGTATAGGAATTAATAAACTAAAAGTATTAGACATTCCGACAGTGGTAATGAAAAATAAGAAGAGTGCTGGTTTCAGTTCTTTGAAATAGTGAAAGGGATAAAAGACAGGTAAATTATGTTTCAGTTTTATAAACATACATTTTAGAGATTTCTTTCAATGTGTTTTTGAGTGTGTGGGCATTTATGCATGTGGGTGCCTGCACAGGCCAGATTAAACTGATGTTAGAAGCAGTTGTGTCCCACCCAAATATAGTTGTAGGAACTAACACTGGATCTATAAAAGAGGAACAAATGCTCTTAATTGTTTGCACTTCTGTCCAGTCCTTAAATATTTTTATATATTTTAGAAATAGGGATTTTTGTTTTCGAGACTGGGTTTCCCTGTGTAGCCCAGGCTGTCCTGGAACTTACTCTATAGACCAGGTTGGCCTTGAACTCAGAAATCTGCATGCCTCTGCCTCCTAAGTGCTGGGATTAAAGGCACGTGCCACACTTAAAGATGGATTTTTTTTTTCTAGAAATATTGTTTAACAAAATATTGTAAAACATCAGTAAACTCAGTGCCTGATCTTGCAGTTTGTAGACTGATATAGCAATAATGTTAGCAAGTTAGCACAGCATGTAGGCTTTCTATGAGCATGTATTCAAACACAGATTTGCTGTACTTTTCTCTGTAATGTGTTTAGTGGGGTCAGACTGAAAATCTCAGGCATTTCCCAGATAACCACTATAAATTGAAATGGTATAAATGGGAAATCACAGTTCAGAATGAGTTTTCATTTAATATAATTGACCATTTGGAGTCAGATATACTGAGATGGTAACTATAGTATGTGTGTAATAATATAATCTTCCTTATCTCCTTTCCTCTCCTTTCCTTTCCTCTCTTCTACCGTGGTTAGTGTTGCTTGAATAAATGTTTATTTCAAATGATGGGCCACATTCAACCAATAATATTATAAATGTGCCAGAGATGGAAGAAAAACAAAAAAAGGGTATAATGAATGTTCAAAGTTAATAAATACTTTGTTACTAAATCAGTTTGAGTAATTTATGTGATATTAATTTTTTTGTTTATTACTTGTTATAACTACATCTCACGCATTAAAAACAAAATAGCCATCTTAATTACAAATAAAGGTAAGTAAAACATGGTAAAATTTTTTTGATCCTTTTTAATCTTAAAATAGTTATTTGCAGATCCAAACTATGTAAGTGTAAGAATGAATTATATTTTTTAAAAAATCGTGTTTTGTTGAAATATCTATCTTATTCACCAAACTATATCTTGGTTCCTGTTTTCTCTTTTGTTTATGATTTGGTGCTCTGTAGTCACTGTCATGTGTCTAATTTTTAATATATGTAATTGATTTTTACCTTCCACCCTTAATGTAAAGAACTTATTCTTGTACCTAGAAAATACTGTTGTTTTACATGGTTCATTTTGTTTACATAATTCATTGCATCTATTTCCATATTAAACAATGAGACCAGTGATTTACATAAGATGCATATACATAAAATGATGTTCTCCACAAAATTATGCTATTTTCAAATGAATAAACAGTAATTTTACTATAATTCCATTCAAGTTTCCATTTGCAGACTTTATACTTGCAGAAAATTAGTATTTTCAAATTGGCAATGTGTTTCAGACAATTGATGTCCAACCTTTTTTAAGGATGCTCATAACTAATTTTCTCTTTAGCCATGCCTTGCAAGCAGCTAGAACTTAAAAAAATACATAGTTATTGTTTAATATACTGTGGTAAAAAGTTCCAGTTAAATTTTAGTCTAAACATACTTTGATAAAGCTTGTCTCAGGAAAGAAAGAATAATTAAATGTTTCTTCCATGCTAAAAGCTATTATAGTCAGAATAATACCCTATGCTTTTCTGCTTTTGTTATTCTGGTTCTTACTTTTATATTTTATGTTTGAAAATATTAATATACTTTTATATAAATAGTCATTTTTGCCCCTAATTTCCTGTTCTCATTCTTTTGTGTCTCCTATTGGAATATGTCTTTTCAACAAGTCTACTGTCTTCTCTCATTTTGGTTTTACTGGCAGTTAAAAGCTGCTAAGAAAGTATCATTTTCATCAGAGGTGTAGCCATGGATAGGCTACAATTTGTGCATTAAATAACCTCTAACCAACATTCTGGGAAGAATTTCTAATTTTTCCCTTCTAATTTCCCTCCCTCTACCCACTCATTGCTTTATCCATGCCCCCAACTTCACCATGTAGTCCCTGGGATCCCTTAGGTCACCCCAGCCAGCTAAGCATGTAGGGTAACTACAGACACCTTCACCTCTCCCTATGCTTCACCATATCCAATCTCCAGTCTTATCCTATGTGTAGCAAACAGTTGGTTTTGATTGATAAAGTTGCTGGCAGTCTTCTGGCCACCATCTGCTGCAGGGAACCAGGCAGCTCCAAAGCCTTCTGTGCTTAGTCCACTAGGAGAGAGTGATCTCACAGCAGCGATTTCAATTCTGAGTGCAGAGGTGTGATCTCTACCTTCTCTCTGGAGGGGTACAGCTAGGAGCAACAGGACATATGATCAGTGGAGCTGCTGGGACAGGAGTCTTCCCTTCTGGCCACCATTTGCAGCAGGGAACCACACAGCTCCACAGCCTTCTGTGCACAGACCCTGCCAGAAGAGAGTTGGTCTTATAGGAGTATAGACACAGACTTACAGGCCCATAGGAGGGACAAGCTCTAGCCAAAGACAGCAAGACCAACTAACACCAGAGATAACCAGATGGTGAAAGGCAAGTGCAAGAAACCTACCAACAGAAATCAAGGCTACTTGGCAACATCAGAGCCCAGTTGTCCCTCCACAGCAAGTCCCGTATGCCCCAGCACACCAGAAAAGCAAGAGTTGGATTTAAAGTCTCATCTCACATTACTGTTAGAGGACATCAAGAAGGACATAAATAACTCCGTTAAAAAATACAGGAGAACATGGATCAAATGGTAAAAGACCTTAAAGAGGAAACACAAAAATCCCTGAAAGAAATACAGGGGAGCTTGGGTGAACAGGTAGAGGCCCTTAAAGAGGAAACACAATAATTCCTTAAAGAGTCACAGGAGAACACAAACAAACAAGTAAAGGAACTGAACAAAAATATCCATGATCTAAAAATGGAAGTAGAAACAATAAAGAAATCACAAAGTGAGACACCTCTGGAGATAGAAAATCTTGGAAAGAATTTAGGAGTCATAGATGCAAGCATCAACAACAGAATACAAGAGATGCAAGAAAGAATATCAGGTGCCGAAGATACCATAGAAAACATTGATTCAACAGTCAAAGAAAATACAAAATACAAAAATCTCCTGAGCCAAAACATCCAGGAAATCCAGGACACAATGAGAAGACCAAACCTAAGGATTATAGGTAGAAAAGAGCGAAGATTTCCAACTTAAAGGGTCAGTAAATATCTTCAACAAAAGTATAGAAGAAAACTTCACTAACCTAAAGAAAGAGATGTCCATGAACATACAAGAAGCCTACAGAACTCCAAACAGACTGGACCAGACCAGAAAGTCCTCCTGGCACAGAAGAATCAAAACACCAAATGTAGTAAACAAAGAAAGAATATTAAAAGCAGTAAGGGGAAAAGGTCAAGTAATCTATAAAGGCAGGTCTATTCGAATTACACCAGACTTCTCAACTGAGATGATGAAAGCTAGAAGATCCTGGGCAGATGTCATACATACCCTAAGAGAACACAAATGCCAGCCCAAACTACTATACCTAGCAAAAACCATAGATGGAGAAAACAAGATATTCCATGATAAAACCAAATTTACACAATATCTTTCCACAAATCCAGCCCTACAAAGGATAATAGATGGAAAATGCCAACAAAAGGAGGGAAACTACACCCTAGAAAAAGCAAGAAAGTAATCTTCCAACAAACCGAAAAGAAAGTATCCACACAAACATAAAAATAACATCAAAAATCAACAGGAAGCAACAATCACTATTCCTTAATATCTTATAACATCAATGGACCCAATTCCGCAACAAAAAACAGAGTCTAACAAAAATATTTTTCATGGGTTGGGGACTTAGCTCAGTGGTAGAGTACTTGCCTAGCAAGAGCAAGGCGCTGGAAATAAAAAAAAAAAAAGAAATACTTTTCATGTAAATCTTCAATTTTATCAGCAAATGTTTGTGATTCCTTTTTCAATCAATTTAGTAATTTTTTTGTCTACCATTTTACCTGTATTATTTTCCATGATAATCTTTAATTTTAACATTTTTTCTATATATTTCTTCAATTATATCAGAAATATTTTCTATGTAAATCTTCAATTTTGTCAGAAAATGTTTATAATTCCACTTTCAATCAACAAAGAAATATTTTATGCCTACCGTTTTATCTGTATAATTTTCTATAATAATCTTCAATTTTAATGTTTCTCTATTTTTTTTTCCATTTTATCAGAAATATTTTCCATGTAAATCTCCAATTTTATCAGAAAATTGTTATAATTTTACTTTAAATGAACTTAGGAATATTTTTATTCCTACCATTTTATCTGTATAATTTTCCATGAAATAGTCAATTTTAATGTGTTTTTCTATATATTTCTTGAATTTTATCAGAAATGTTTTCCTTGTAGATCTTCAATTTTATCAGAAAATATTTATAATTCCTCTTTCAGTAAACTTAGAAATATTTTTATGCCTACCATTTTATCTGTATAATTTTCCATAATAATATTCAATTTTAATGTTTTTCTATATTTTTTTTCAATTTTATCAGAAATATTTCCCTTGTAGATCTTCAGTTTTATCAGAAAATGTTTATAATTCCACTTTCAATCAACTTAGAAATATTTTTTTTATTTTCTAAGTTTTTTTATTTATATTCCAAATCATTTCCCCTTTCCCATTTCCTCCCTCCCCAAAAGTCCCCAAAACCCCCATTCCTCCCTCTTTTCCCCATTCAACACCCTCTCACTTCTCTGTCCTGGCATTCCCCTACATCCAGTCTTTCCAGAACCAGGGGTCTCTCCTTCCATCTTCTTGGAAATCTATTGATATGCGAATTGTGTCTAGGGTATTCCGAGATTCTGGGTTAATATCCCCTTATCATTGACTGCATAACATGTGTGTTCTTTTGTGATTGGGTTACCTCACTAAGGATGATATTTTCAAGTTCTGACCATTTGCCTAGGAATTTCGTGAGTTCATTGTTTTTAATTGCAGAGTACTATTCCATTGTGTAAATACACCACATCTTCTGAATCCATTCCTTCGCTGAGGGACATCTGGGTTCTTTTCAGCTTCTGACTTTTATAAATAAGGCTGCTATGAACATAGTGGAGCATGTGTCCTTATTGATCTTAGCCATTCTGACTGGTGTGAGATGTAATCTCAGTGTCTTAGAACTATTTTTATGCCTACTATTTTATCTGTGATTTTCCATGATAATTTTCAATTTTAATGTTATTTTATATTTTTCTACAAGTTTGTTAGAAATAATTCCCATGTAAATCTTCAATTCTGTCATAAAATATTTCTACTTCCTTTTTTAATTAATTTAGCAATGTTTTTTATGTCTACCAATTTCCTCTTCAATTTTCCATGAAAATTGTAAATCTTAATGTGTTTTTCTATAGGCTACTTCAATCTTGTCAGAAACATTTTCCATGTAAATCTTTAATTTTATCATAAAATATTTTTACTTTTTTTTTCAATAAAAATAAATAAAAAAATTCTCATAGCCTTTAACAGTCTTAACCCCTTTAGAAAGTCCAATGTCTCCTATGAAACAAATGGTAATTTCTTAACTAATCTCCAGTAAAATCAAAATCTAAAAGCAAATCATGTACTTCCAACGCAATGGCACAGTATTCTCATTACCATTCCAAATGGGAGGAATAGGAACATAGCGAGGAAATACTGAGCTGAAAGAAGACCAAAGACCAGCAGCACAAACTCCAAACTCTGCATCTCCATGTCTAATGGCAAAACTCCTATTGCTTTCAGATTTGTTTACACATGACACTATTCTCTCTTCAGTTGTTCTACTCCCTGTTATAATTTTTTTTTGTTTTAGTGTGTATCTCATGATTCTCACATTGCCAACATCTTGGTGTCTTCAAGGTTTCACCTTCACAACTTCATACAATGGCTTCTTAGGACATCCATGTGAGAACACTGCTGCTATAAGCCTGGTCTAGCCTTAGTAGCTTTTCTTAGTCTTGTCGGTAGATTCTATAGCCCTGTTCTTGTATAAATACATATTCTATAATTATGTTAAACATTCCCAAACAGGTATATTTATCAGTAAGACCTTGAAAGTAAGATAATGAGTCTACTTTCTGGAGAAAATCTGTTATTTTAATGTGTATACTGATTTAACAAATGCATGCTGAGTTGTTAAAGCAAATATCAGGGGTATGGTAATATTTTGAGTAATTATAGAATATCTGAAATTATCTAACATTATGATTTAGAATCAATTATTATTTATTACACACCCAATGAGCTAGATGATATTTCATGTTATGTCCATTAACTCCAGGTGACAATCCTTGAGGAATATCATAGTATACACTAATTTTAAATAAAACACAAAAGCTCAAAGATATATACTACATTTATGAAATATATTTACACAAATACATTAAGTCCTAGCATCTTTTCTTCAGACCTTGTGATATTTAAAAATAATCATTTGCTAAGAATTATTGATTGCCTCAAAGGATAAGCAGGCTGAGAAAAGAAATAAGAGAAATGATATCCTTTACAATACCCACAAACAATATAAAGTATCTTGGTGTGACTCTAACCAAACAAGTGAAAGATCTGTATGACAAGAACTTCAAGTCTCTGAAGAAAGAAACTGAAGAAGACCACAGAAGATGGAAAAATCTTCCATGCTCATGGATTGGCAGGATTAATATAGTAAAAATGACCATCTTGCCAAAAGCAATATACAGATTCAATGCATTCCCCAGCAAAATCCCAATGCAATTCTTCATAGAGTTAGAAAGAGCAATTCAAAAATTCATCTGGAATAACAGAAAACTCAGGATAGCTAAAAGTATTCTCAAGAGTAAAAGAACTTCTGGGGGAATCAGTATCCCAGACATCAAGCTGTACTACAGAGCCATAGTGTTAAAAAACACATGGTATTGGTACAGTGACAGGCAGGTAGATCAATGGAACAGAATTGAAGACCCAGAAATGAATCCACACTCCTATGGTCACTTGATCTTTGACAAAGTAGCTAAAATCATCCAGTGGAAAAAAGATAGCCTTTTCACCAAATGGTGCTGGTTCAACTGGAGGTCAAGATGCAAAAGAATGCAAATTGATCCATTCTTATCTCCTTGCACTAAGCTCAATTCCAAGTGGATCAAGGACCTCCACATAAAACCAGGCATACTGAAACTAATAGAAAAGAAACTAGGGAAGAACCTTGAACATATGGTCACAGGGGAGAATTTCCTGTACAGAACTCCAATAGCTTATGCTCTAAGATCAAAAATTGACAAATGGAACCTCATAAAATTACAAAGTTTCTGTAAGGCAAAGGACACTGTCAAAAGGACAAAGCAGCAACCAACAAACTGGGAAATGATCTTTACCAACCTTCCATCAAACAGAGGGCTAATATTCAATATATACAAAGAACTCAAGAAGTTAAACTCCAGAGAGGCAAATAACCTTATTAAAAAATGGGGTACAGAGCTAAACAAAGAGTTCTCACCTGAAGAATATCTAATGGCTGAGAAGCACCTAAAGAGATGTTCATCATCCTTAGTCATTAGGGAAATGCAAATCAAAACAACCCTGAGATTCCATTTCACACCAGTCAGAAAGGCTAAGATCAAAAACACAGGAGACAACAGTTGTTGAAGAGGATGTGGAGAAAGATGAAGACTCCTCCACGACTGGTGGGATTTCCAGCTGGTACAACCACTCTGGAAAGCAGTCTGGCGATTCCTCAGAAAACTAGGCATGACACTCTAGGAATTTCCTGCTATACCACTCCTAGGCATATACCCACAGGCTTCCCCTGCATGCAATTAGGACACATGCTCCACTATGTTCATAGCAGCCTTATTTATAATAGCCAGAAGCTGGAAAGAACCCAGATATCCCTCAACGGAGGAATGGATTCAGAAGATGTGGTATATTTACAAAATGGAATACTACCCTGTAATTAAAAACACTTAATTCACGAAATTCCTAGGCAAATGGTCAGAACTGGAAAATATAATCCTTAGTGAGGTAACTCAATCACAAAAGAACACACATGGTATGCAGTCACTGATAAGGGGATATTAACCGAGAATCTCAGAATACCCAAGAAAATATTTGCATATCAATAGATTTCCAAGAAGATGGAAGGAGAGACCCCTGATCCTGGAATGACTGGAGGTAGGGAAATGCCAGGACAGAGAAGAGAGAGGGTGTTGAATGGGGAGCAGATGGAGGGAAGGGGGCTTATGGGACATTTGGGGAGGGAGGAAATGGGAAAGGGGAAACCATTGGAATGTAAATAAAAAAAACTTAAAAAATTAAAAAAAAAGAATTACTGATTGCATATCATTGTCAGACATTTGCTATAACAGTAATTTTCTTAGACCACAGAATCTCATAATATTGGCACTAATATTATCTTCATCTCTAACAAATTAAGGAAACATAATTTTATTTTATACTAGTTAAATAATTTAATTAACTTGATATCTCAAAATTGTGCACTTTAAGGCATACTATGAAAGTCAGAGTAAAATGAGTATATATAGTATTATTACCAATATTGAATAGTTGAGGATTTCCCAATGTGAAAGCAGATAAAATAATGACCTAACTCTTTATCCTTATTTATTTATGGAACCATCATTAAAATCTGTCTTAATATTAGCTTATGGCAGTTGGTTAAATTAAAGATATATACATATACATTTAATGGTATGGAAGTATATTCCTCTGAGTCACTGGTATATATACTTTATTGATAAACACACTTTAGAAATGTGCTGTTCATATTTAATACATGTTAAATATCACATTGCAGTAATAGCTGAATATTGGCTTTGTTAGTACAATTATGTTTAGGATTTTATACTTAAGTAATTTTTCTCTGTTCAGCAAACATATTTCTGCTTCAATACGAGTAACATGTTGATCTGCACTGGGAAGTTGGGGCTACTCTACAGTCCTTGGTTCATGTCACCTGCCAGGATAGAGCTGGTGTCTCAGGAGCGCTCTCACTCCCAAGCTCAGAGGTGAGCTTTCCACATTCTCTCCAATAACTGTTTGGAAAAGAACCAGCTAGAGACACAGAGAGCACAGGAATGGAGGAGCACCTGGGGCAGGATCCTTTCAGTCTCCATCTGTACCCAGGAGCTTGGGGCTATTCCACAGCCCACTGAATACAGGTGCCACCAGAAGAGAGCTGGACTCCCAGGAGTGCTAACACAAGTTTACAGGTCCATAGGAAGGACAAGCTCCTTCCAAAGACAGCAAGACCAACTAACACCAGATGAGAAGATGGCAAAAGGCAAGCACAGGATCCCTACCAAGAGAAACAAGGCTATTGGCAACATCAGAACTGAGATCTCCCACCACAGCATGTCCTGGATACCCCAGTACACTGTAAAAGCAAGATTGGCATTTAAAATTATGTCTCATGATGCTGTTAGAGGTCTTTAATAAGGACATAAATAACTTGCTTGAAGAAATACAGGAGAATACAGGTAAACAACTAGAAGCCCTTAAAGAGGAAACACAAAAATCCCTTAAGGAACTACAGGAAAATACACACACACACACACACACACACACGCACACACACACACACACACACACATACTCACAATTGAAGGAATTTGACAAAACCATCCAGGACCTAAATATTGAAGTAGAAACAATAAAGAAATCACAAAGGTAGACTACTCTGGAGATACAAAACCTAGGAAAGATAACAAGAGTCATAGATGCAAGCATCACCAACAGACTACAAGAGATAGAAGAGAGAATATCAGGTGCAGAAGATACCATAAAAACATTGACACAATAGTCAAAGAAAATGCAAAATGCAAAAAGGTCCTAAGCCAAAACATCCAGGAAATCCTGGACACAATGAGACCAAACCTAAGGATAATAGGTATAAAAGAAAGTGAAGATTCCCAAATAAAGGGCCAGTAAGTATGTTCAAGAAAATTATAGAAGAAAACACCCCCAACCTAAAGAAAGAGATACCCATGGACATAGAATAAGCCTACAGAACTCCAAATAGAATGGACCAGGAAAGAAATTGCAAAGTATGAATACTTTGGTCCTTCTTAGAAGTGGGAACAAAATATGCATGGAGGGGGATGAGATACAGAGACAAACTATGGACTGAACGAAAGACCATCCAGAGACTTCCCCACCTGGGGATCCATCCCATATACAGTTACCAAACCCAGACACCATTGTGGATGTCAACAAGTACTTGCTGACAGGAGCCTGATATAGCTGTTTCCTAATAGTCTCTGCCAGTGCCTGACAAATACAGAGTGGTTTGCTCTCAGCCAACAACTGGACTGAGTACAGCGTCTCCAATGGAGGAGGTAGAGAATGGCCCAAGGAGCTGAAGGGGTTTGCAGACCCACAGGTGGAACAACAATATGTACCAACCAGTATACCCAGAGATCCCAGGGACTAAACCACCAACCAAAGTGTACACATGGAGGGACCCATGTCTACAGTTGCATATGTAGCAGAGGATAGCCTTGTCAGACATCAAAGCAAAGAGGGGCCCTTGGTACTGTGAAGACTCGTTGACCCAATGTAGGGGACTATCAAAACAGGAAAGTAGGAGTGGATGGGTTAGTGAGCAAGGGAAGTGGGATAGGATAAGGTACTTTCAGAGGGGACACGAGGAAAGAGGATAACATTTGAAATGTAAATAAAGAAAATATCTAGTAAAATGAAAGAAGATTAAAGTGTTTTCCTTCTATAATCCAAACTTATAGAACAATTATTTATAGACAACATTATCAACTATTTATGACTATTACAGTTTCTGTGGAGTTAAGGAAATAACAGAATAAGATGTTCAAGATGAACAAGTGAGTAGCTCTATTATGTGAATGAAAAATTGGTTACTAGCTTGATGATGGACAATGTACTCAAAATTCAGTACATTTATCAATAGTGAGATATATGAATACAGAAATTCTCCTAGAAATATTTGTTAATCTACTTTATATTGTGTAATGCCATTGTCCTTACATTAAGTCCTTAAGATTGGTTTCAGTTACCATAAAAAAATGGATAAAACTCCTTGTTCATTTCTGTATATAAGAATCAATAATGAGCCGGGCGGTGGTGGCGCACGCCTTTAATTCCAGCACTTGGGAGGCAGAGGCAGGCGGATTTCTGAGTTCGAGGCTAGCCTGGTCTACAGAGTGAGTTCCAGGACAGCCAGGGCTACACAGAGAAACCCTGTCTCGAAAAAAAAAAAAAAAAAAAAAAAAGAATCAATAATGAATAACATAACAATCATGAACAAAGATTAACCATTTTATACTTTAGAAATTGCATATTATATGTTGCTGGTTTTTCCCTGTCCAATAACAGGCAGTGGGAAGCCTGTAATTGTACAGGGAAATGGGAACTGGAATTAATAGTCAAGGAGAGAGGAGTGTCTCAGGGTAGGAGGAGGAAGAAAGATGACTCCTGACATGTACCCACATTGTGGGTGTTTCTCAGCCACAAGCAGCAAAGATTTCACAAGGTTAGAAATGTTGGGATAAAGCTTTTATCATTGTCAATTAGTTCTGAAATCATTGTTTGGCATCTTTTAAACTGTGATATTATTTATGCCCTTTACCCAGCCTAGAATAGGCTAAAGAATCCTCCAATGATTTTACAACCTGGCTGGAGTCAGCACTTGGCCTTGCCACAATTGTATCTCTGTACTGGAGACTTCAGGAGTTGACTGCCCGCTGAGCTTGCTTTGCAACTCTATCCAGCTGAAACAACAAATGGGTCTTTGGGTTTTGCCTATATAAACACAAAGATGAAAATTAATCTTTGAGCCTTGATAAGAAACCTTTGTCTTGATGCCATTCTTCTCCCACCTGCCTGATCTTTTTCATTTCAAGACTCCCTTTCAGGTACTCAGTAATCCATGACTGCTGGACAACCACAGGTGGGACTTGAACGAGGGGATGGAAAATGGGAGGATCAACTGAGGAACACTGTCTTGGTGGATCCACAGAAAATGACAGAAATTATGGTATCCTGCATGGTGGTAGAGACCAAACAGCATTAATGTTAGTGCTAGCCGTAAATTTCATCTTTTGAAGGCTGTTGTTGAAGGAGGTGCCAAAAGGATACAGACTAGGCTGAGTCAGGTGTAGGCCTAACACCGAATTCAACTAGGGGTGTGGCAGTGCATTGGGATGGGGAATTCTATATAAGCAATTGTCCGCAGCCAAAAGCTGCATCAGGTGAAGGCATTCGTCCGCAGAAAAGAGCTGCATCAGGCGAGAGTTGCAGGGTTTAAAAAAGAGAAAATTGGTAAATATACATATGACAAGAGAAAGAGAGAGAGAGAGAATAGGTTTCAGAAAAGCAGTTGTCCCCTATCTGGGATGCATTGGTAAAAAGGAAGGAAAATGGATTTCAGAGTTCTGCAAGGGTCGGGAGGAAATCAGGAGATGTCCTGCTTCCTCTCTGGTGTCTACTAGAAATATCCTTATTTCTGGTTACATCAAGTTCTCTTCTTTCTCTATGTATTGTCTGCCTTTGGTACACCAATCTGTCCACCTGTCAATTTATGTCTGTTTTTGTTTTGCTGTTTGAATGAATGTTGTTCTATATTTCATGTTGAAAAGGAAAAACAGTTAAAAAGTATCTGCTGGCTATCCATCCATGATTTAGAGGTAGTCTCATTTTGCCCAACAGAAGCTGATAAGTTGCCCTACACCCTTAGCTAGGAGTCAAACACTGCAGGAAAAGCCCTGCCAGGAGCTAAATGCTGCTCTTAAAGGGGCCAGCAGCTTCTCAAGCTATATGGCTATTTTTTTTTCCTAGAAAAATCTTTACAATTGTGATTATTGGGTTCAGAAGGTAACAAGGTATTTCTTTCTTGAAATTATAGATAGAAAAAGTAAAAGATTTTGTTTCATCTAAACTTAAAAGATTTGTGTAGCCACCTCAGTTTTGTTTCTGACTGATTTTAAAGGTATAAATAAGTTTTGCATGTCCTGGTTATAGAGTATGGACTTATTGGTTATTGGGTATGATTAAAATATTGTAACTTTTGTAAGAAGAAAGTTAGTTTAAGACTGGTAACTCAGGTTTGGAGTCATTTTAAACAAGTGGCATGAGTCAATCCAGGAAAACAGGCCTCTGGAGATACTTCTAAATTGGGATAATATTTTATGTAATTCTTATCCTAGAAACTAGACTTATAAAGGATAGGCTTCAAGACTGCATTTTTAATGAGGTATCAAAGGTTACACTGTCATGCATTCATATATTAGAATTGGCAGCCAAACTTTGTTATTTGACAGTAATGCTTTTGGCATTGATTTTAAAGAGAAGGGATTGTTTACAGTCTTAAAAACTGTTTTGTTTAGTTTTGTTTTGTTTTTGCTTTCCAAAGTTAAGGTCATACTTTTTCATATTGGAAAAGAAACAAAAATTACAGTTAAATAGTCAGTGTTTCATTGGCTGCAGTTTGCAGTTCGATCATATCCTCAGGATTTTTAATTCACGAATATTTGTACTTAAGATGATTACTAGAGTACTAAAAATTAAAAGCAGCTGTGGCACCGTATAGACCTGTAGCTCCCTTTACAAAAGCTTTGTTGGATACTGTGATGGAGACACATGTAACCCCCCAAGATTGGAACACTCTATGTAAGGCTACTTTGTCAGGAGGAAATTACTTACTTTGTAGTTCTGAATAGAGTGAATTTAGTAAGAGAAATTCTACACTGAATACTCAGGAAGGTGACACGGATTGGGATATCAACATGCTTCTAGGAGATGGTCAATATGAAAGCAATCCTAATCAGATTGGGCTACCTGCAGGGGTGTACTCACAGATTGCAAGCTATACTTGGAATCAATTACTGTCTAAAGGGGATCTCAGTGGGAATTCATACAGTATCAAACAACCTCCTTATGAACTGTTTCAGGGATTTGTGGATACTGTTATGACCATTGGAGTGACTGCAGCAGCGGCAGGATGGCACTGGACCCTGTAGACTCAGGGCGGTGAATGTGGGCTGCAACAGCAACAGAGAGACCATACCAGGCCTAACAGTTCTGCATAGGGTTTATTGAGAAGTGGGGGGGGACGGACAAAGGTGGTAGCAGAAAGAAAGAGGGGAAGAAGAGAGAGAGGGAGGCACTACTCATATTTATAGGGATGGTGATGTGGTAACAGGTAAAGGTGGGCCCAGTGAACCCTGGGTACATGGTGGCTGTTGCCTTGGCAGCAGGCCTATAGGTCATGCTGTCACCTATGTGATGTCACAGGCATCGGAGGTCCCAGTACTAACAGATAGGCTGCTAATAGCAGCTAGTAAAATTTTTGGAGACCCTCAAGCAGCAATTCCTTTTGTTACACAATTGTCTTAAGAGAATGCTAATATAGTCTGCCATGTGGCTATCCAGCCATCCAAAGCAAAGACAGACGTATCAGGATATATTCATCTTTGTGCAGAAATTAGACCCTCATACAATCAGGGTCTGGCTATGGCTTCTGCCTTGTGGGAGACTACAGTAAATATTTATATTTGAGGTAATGCAATGCTCAGAGCAGCCTCAGTGAGGCTTGAGTGGGTCTCCTTTTTGTCTTGCAAACCCTGTCTATACTGTTCCTTTGTTTCCTGATGATTGCAAAGAGTTTCCTATTAGTGAGCTTTTAATTTTAAGGACCCCATGAAGCAATATCATTGAAAAGTTTGGCCTCAAGGAATGGCTAATAGCCTTATACTATGTAAAAAAAAAAATTGTCAGTCCAAGTTCAAGTAGGACAGCCAGGAGAACACAGAGAACAGGAACACAGCAGCTGGAGCAGGATCCTTCCAGTCACCATTGGCATCTGAGAGCTGGGGCTGTTCCACAGCCTAAATACATGGGTCCTGCCAGGGGAGAGCTGGCATACAGGGAATGCTCTGACTCCCAGGCTTGAAGGTGAGATCACCATTTTTTCTCTGGTGACAGTCCAAGTTGGGACCACCACGAGTGCACAGGGCACAGGAACCCAGCAGATTGGAGAAGGTCTTCTGGTCACAATCTGCATCTGGCAGCTGAGGCTGTCCCATAGTCCACTGTGCTTGTTTCCTGCCAGGAGAGAGTGCTCTCCCATGAGTGCTCTGATTCCAAGCTTGGAGGAGAGCTGACACAGGCATACAGGCCCAAAGGAGGGACAAGCTCCAGCCAGAGACAGCAAGACCAACTAATACCAAAGATAACATGATGGTGAAAGGCAAGCACAGGAAACTTACTAACAGAAAACAAGACTATATGGAATCATCAGAACCCAGTTCTGCCAAGACAGCAAGTCCCGGATATCCCAAAACATCTTAAAAGCAAGATTTGGGTTTAAATCACATTGCATAATGCTGATAGATGACTTTAAGAAGGGCAGAAACAACTCTCTTAAAGAAATATCGGAGAACACAGGTAAACAGATAAAAACCGTTAAAGAGGGAACACAAAAATTCCTTAAAGAATTATAGGAAAACACAACCAATCAGGTGAAGGAGTTGAACAATACCATTCAGGATCTAAAAACGGAAGTAGATACAATAAAAATATCATGAAGGGAGACAACTCTGGAGATAGAGAACCTAGGAAAGAGATCAGGAGTCATAGATGCAAGCATCACCAACAGAATACAAGAAATAGAAGAGAGAATCTCAGGTGCAGAAAATACCAGAGAAAACATTGACACAATGGTCAAAGAAAATGCAAAATGCAAAAAGCTCCTAAGCCAAAACATTCAGGAAATCCAGGACAAAATGAGAAGACAAAACCTAAGGATATTAGGTTTAGAAGAGAGCTAATATTTCAAACTTAAAGGGCCAGTATATATCTTCAACAAAATTATGGAAGAAAACTTCCCTTAACCTAAAGAAAGAGATGCCCATAAACATACAAGAAGCCCACAGAACTCCAAATAGATTTGACCAGAAAAAAAAAATCCCTCCTGTCACATAACAATCAAAACACCAAATGTACGAAACAAAAAAAGAATATTAAAAGCAGTAAGGGAAAAAGACCAAGTAACATATAAAGACAGAACTATCAGAATTACACCAGACTTCTTGACAGAGAATATAAAAGACAGAAGATCCTGGGCAAATGCCATACAATGCCAGGAGCCAGCCCCTGCAGAGTTGTTTCTATTTTTGGTTCTTCTTGAGGCAGCCACTGAGGGGGGAAGAGCATCAGTGGGGGTAAAACTCTGTCTTACAAAATTCTGGGGAATAAGACTTTGTCTTACAGAAAATTTAGGTTTGCTGTATAATAAGAAGTTTACTTATCTAAGTCTAAGTTACTAGGCTACTGTAGCTGACCTGTCTTCTATAATCCTCTGAGGCCAGAAACTGCAGTTTCTGGCATTTAGCACTTCTCCTCCAAACTGCTAAAGATTAGGTAAATTGCCTTTGTACTGTCTACACAGGAACTGCTGGGCTCTAACTTTCAGCCTGCTAGTCAGAAGACTGAGGGGGAAAAATGGGACACTTAGAGAAGTGGTTAATGAGTTTATTACTAAGTTGTAAAAAGTTTCCTATGAAAGCTATCTAAGAGGGAAAAGTGGAAAGATCCTAATTGGAGAAAGGGAAAAATTCTTCTAAGTGGGGATGGGGAAAGGGAGAGAGAGAGAGAGAGAGAGAGAGAGAGAGAGAGAGAGAGAGAGAGAGAGAGAGAGAGAGAATGAGAATGAGAATTAGAATGAGATTATTCTCTTTTGTCTTCAGTACTTATACATCATTCAGAATACATGATCACATGTTACAAAGTTCATCACAAGTTCACACAAAAGTCAAACCATAAATTGAAACAGAAGTTTACAACAGGGAATGTTTACATGCATATCCATTAGGAGTAATTATCTAGCTAAACATCTACCATTTGCCTTCTCTACAGGTTCATAGAAAGCTTAACACCATAACTAAGCTATAAGTGAAGTTTTTCATAGATAAACCCAGTCAATATTTTATCTTCTGTTCTAGCACCTATAATAAATCATTAGTTCCCTTTTTATGACCTTTGGTTAATTGGTTTACAACCTCTTAGAATGTGCTCTGAGTAGGAGAAAGTCTGGTTGCCATCTAAGAGCAATTAACTTGTGACACTTGGGAGACTGACAGAGTTCTCATTGCAGTTTTGACTATCAGAAAAGGGCCTAATAGAAGTTCCACTATAAAAGAGCTTAATAATCATGGAATATAATTTTAGGAATTCTTATAGGATCATCATTAAAACTTAAGTCACCTATTTGTCTATATAGCACCACTATAAGACAGTATATCTTCGTGGATCTGCAGAGATCTGCTCCAAAGGGGTGTGCTATTACTTATTGATTATTATATATGTATAATAATAACAGGAAAAGCATATTAATAGCAGGAATATTTCTTAAAATTTGTCCCCCACAGCCTTGCTGAATGAAGGTTTACCTGTCAGAGATTATATAATAATCCGAAGCAGGCCATTTCAGGATGATCACCTGCTAGTATATTAGCTTGTCCCATTATGACTTTCGACAATACAAAACCTAAGAGAACAAAAATGCCGGCCCAGACTACTATATCCAGCAAAACTTTCAATTACCATAGATGGAGAAACCAAGATACTGCACCACACACACATACAAAAAAATAATCGGCACAATATCTTTCCAAAAATCTAGCCCTTCAAAGGATAATAGATGGAAAATTCCAGTATATGGAGAGAAACTACCCCCTAGAATAAAATAATAAAAATGAATCTGCAACATACCCAAACTTATGGGACACAATGAAAGTAGAGCTAAGAGGAAAACTCATAACCCTAAGTGCCTCCAAAAAGAAGGTGGAGAGAGTACATACAAGCAATTTAAGAGCATATCGGACAGCTCTAGAATAAAGAGAAGCAAATACACCCCAGAGGAGTAGACCACAGGAAATAATAAAACTAGGGGTAGAAATCAATGAAGTAGAAACAAACAAACAAAAAGTACTATACAAAGAATCAGTCAAACCAGGAGCTGGATCTTACAAAAATCAACAAGATAGATAAACCTTTAACCAATCTAACCAGAGGCAGTATCCAAGTCAACAAAATCAGAAATGAAGAAGGAAACACACAACAGAAATTGAAGGAATCCAAAAGAAATCATCATATCCTATTACAAAAGCCTATACTCAACAAGACTGGAAAATCTGGATGAACTGGACAATTTTCTAGACAGATACCAGGTGCCAAAGTTAAATCAGGAACAGTTAACCATCTTAACAGTCTGATAACCCCTAAAAAACAGAAGAAGTCATTAATAGATTCCCAACCAATAAAAGCCCAGTATCATATGGCTTTAGTGCAGAGTTCTATTAGACATTCAAAGAAGACCTAATACCAATACTCTTCAACTATTCCACAAAACAGAAACAGAAGGGACTCTACCCAACTTCTTCTATGAAGTTACAATTTCCCTGAAACCTAAACCACATAAAGACCCGACAAAGAAAAAGTACTTCAGAACAATTTTCCTTGTGAATATCGATGCAAAAATATTCCAAAAAATTTCACAAACCGAATCCAAGAACACATCCAGAGGATCATCTGTCATGATCAAGTAGGCTTCAACCCAGTGTTGCAGGGATGGGTCAATATATGGAAATCCACCAATGTAATAACACTATATAAACAAACTGAAAGAAAAAAATTCACATGACCACTTTATTAAATACTGAGAAAGCATCTGACAAAATTTAAGACCCCTTCATGATAATAGTCTTGGAAAGATCAGAAATTCAAGCCCATACCTAAACATTGTAAAAGCAATATACAGAAAACCAGTAAACATAAAACTAAATATAGAAAAATTTGAAGCAGTCACACTAAATCCATGAACTAGCCAAGATTGTCTACTTTCTCCCTACCTATTCAATATATTACTCAGAGCCCTACCCATAACAATTAGACGACAATCAGAGTTGAAACAGATACAAATTGGAGAGGAAGGTGTCAAAATATCACTACTTGCATAATATCCTGTTATGATAGGACAGTATACTTAAGTGACCCCAGAGAATACTTTATGGCTTTAATGCCATAAAGTATGCCATAAAGCCATATACTTAATACCACCAGAGAACTCCTAACCTAATAAACAAGTTCAGCAAAGTAACTGAATATAAAATTAACTCAAACAAATTAGTCACTTTCCTATACTCAAACGGATAAATAAGCTGAGAAAGAAATCAGGGAAACAACATCTTTCACAATGTTCAAAAATAATATAAAGTAACTCGGTTTGACTCTAACTAAGCAAGTGAGAGATCTGTATAACAAGAACTTCAAGTGACTGTAGAAAGAAATCGAAGATCTCAGAAGATGGAAAGATCTCCCATGCTCATGGACTGGTAAATTATTATAGTAAACATGGCCATCTTGCTGAAAGCAATTTACACATTCAATGCAATCCCCATCAAAATTCCAAGTCAATTCTTCATAGAGCTAGAAAGAGCAATTTCCAAATTTATCTGGAATAACGAAAAACGCAGGATAGCAAAAATGATTCTCTACAATAAAAGAACTTCTGGTGTAGGAATCGCCATCCCTGACCTCAAACTGTATGACAGAGCAATCATGATAAAAAATTGCATGGTATTGGTACAGTGACAGGCAGGTAGACCTATGAAATAGAATTGAAGTCCCAAGAATGAACCCACACACATCTGGTCACTTGATATTTGACAAGGGAGCTAAACTATTTAGTGGAAAAAAGTCATCATGCTCAATAAATGGTGCTGGTTCATCTGGCAGTTAGCATGTAGAAGAATGCAAATCGATCCATTCTTATCTCCTTGTACAAAGCTCAAGTCCAAGTGTATCAAGGACTATCACATAAAAACAAATAAACTAAAGCTAATAGAAAATAAAGTAGCAAAGAGCCTTGAGCACATGGCCATAGGGGAAATTTTCCTGAACAAAACACCAATAGCTTATGCTCTAAGATCAAGATCTGACAAATGGGACTTCTTAAAATTGCAAAGTTCCTATAATGCAAAGGACACTGTCAATAGGATAAAATGGCAATGAACAGATTAGGAAAAGAACTTTATCAATTCTATAACTGATAGAGGGCTAATATCCAATATATACAAAGAATTTAAGATGTTAAGCTCCAAAGAACCAAATAACCCTATTTAAATATGGGATACTGAGCTAAACAAAGAATCATCAACTGAGGAATGCCAAATATCTCAGAAACACCTAAAGAAACGTTCGACATTCTTAGTCATCAGGGAAATTCAAATCAAAACAATGTTGAGATTTCACTTCACACCAGTCAGAATTGCTAAGATCATAAATTCAGGTGGCAAGGATGTGCAGAAAGAGTAATACTCCTCCATTGCTGGTGGGATGTAAGCTGATACACCCACTCTGCAAATCAGTTTGGTGGTTTCTTAGAAAATTGGACATAATCTTATCTGAGGACCCAGCTATACCACTCCTGGGCATATACCCAGAAGATGCTCCAACATGTAATAAGGACACATGCTCCACTAAGTTCATAGCAACCTTATTTATAATAGCCAGAAGCTGGAAACAACCTAGATGTCCTTCATCAGAGGAATGGATACAAAAATGTGGTAAATTTTCACAATGGAGTACTACTCAGCAATTAAAAACAATAATTCATGAAATTCTTAGGCAAATGGATGGAACTAGAAAATATCATCCTGAGTGAGCTACCCAATCACAAAATAACACACATGGTATGCCATCTCTGACAAGTAGATATTAACCCAGAAGTTCAGAATACCCAAGATACAATTCACAGACCACATGAAGCTCAAGAAAAAGGAAGACCAAAGTGTGGATACTTCAGTCCTTCTTAATGAGATCAATACACCCATGGGAGGAGATACCCAGAACAATTGTGGAACAGAGACTGAAGGAAAGGACATCCAGAGACAGCCCCATTTGTGGATCTACCCCATATATAGTTACTAAACACAGGAGCTATTGTGGATGCCAACAAGTACTTGCTGACAGGAGCCTGATATAACTGTCTCCGGATAGGAACCAAGGAGCAGAAGGGGTTTGCAGACCCATAAGGAAGAACAACAACATGAACCAACTGGTGCCTTCTGAGCTCCCAGGGACTAAGCTACCAACCAAGATTACACATAGTGGGATCCATGGCTCCAGATTCATATGGAGCAGAGGACGGTCTTGTTGAACCTTAGTGAGAGGAGAACCCCTTGGTTCTGTGAATGCTCAAAATCCCAGTGTAGGGGACTTCCAAGACAGGGAAGCAGGAGTGGGTGGTATAGTGATCAGGGTGAGGGGATATGGAATAGAGGGTTCTCAGATGGGAAATAAGGAGAGGGGATAACAGTTGAAATGTAAATAAATAAAATATCTAATAAAAAATACAAAAAAAATTGTCTCTGCTTCTATAAAAGAAGGTAGGATGCTGAATCTTCAAGTGTATATTATTCATTATGTGGACGGTAATTTTTTAGCTGATCCCTCTGAAGGAATTTTACTACAAGGCTTTGCACTTACATAATGAGCTTTAAAATTTTGGAGTAGTTGTTTCTCCATAAAAAGATTCAAAGGCAATATCTTTTTCAATATTTGTGACATCAATTATATTCCAATATAATTGGAATATAAATGGTGGCACAGAAATTTCAAATAAGAAAAGATAGTTTACTTACTTAAAAAGGCTTCTAGGAGATGTTAAGGAGGTTAAGATTCACCTTCAGCTCACCACAGGAGGACTTGAGCCTCTGTTTGATCTTCTCAAGGGAGATGTAAATTAACTGGTCAGAGAAAAATAGCTTTGCAGAAAGTAGAGGAAGCATTAGCCAACAGGAAATAAATTCTATAGACATTAGATCAATTGCTGACTCTTTGGGATATTGCTATTCATGTGTCCACGGCAGTCCTTTGGAAAATAGGGAGCATTAATGTGGATTTATCTTTCTTCTTCTCCAACAAAAATTTTAACATACTATTATGAAGCTGTTGCTGTGTTAATAAAGAATTATAGAACAGAATCATGAAAGTATTTTGGAAAGAATATCTTAAGAACCTGATGAAATGTTTATTCATTATTCCAAACAGCAATTAAATTTGTTAGTGCAGAATACTGATATTTGGCCTATGGCATGACAATCTCTTTAGGCAAAATTGATAATCATTCTCCAAAAGACAAGTTGTTACAATTTGCTTCAATGAATACTTTTGTATTTCCTGTAAATTTTTGTATATAGCCAATAGAGAAAGTGCTTACTGTATTTACAGATGGCTTATCTATTGGGAAAACAGCATATGTGTTGGATCACATGTTTATTCTCTTGAGTTTCTCCCTGGATCAGCACAGGTTATTGAATTATTTGCTGGAGCCAATGTTTTTGAAATGTTGAAAAATCAAGCTTTTAATTTGTATATTGATAGCCAATATATACTTCATGGTTTACATTGGCTTAAAAGTGTTCCTTTTTTTAGATACTGCTAATTTTCAAATTTTGCAATTATTTATGCAAATATAACTCAAGTTAAAGGAAAGTACTGTTCCTTTAAAGGACTGTCTTTGGACATTTAAGAGCTCATACTGTATTGCCTGGACAAGAGCCCTTAAGGTAATGCCACAGCAGATTTGTATACCAAGAAGACTATAGGCCCTACACAGGAACAATTGCCAATACAATCTCATTTCTTAAATCATCAAAATAGTAGTGGCTTGAGACAATAATTTTGTATTTCTAGAAAATATGTACATTAAATTGTAAAGATTTGTTCTCAATGTCCTCAGTTTCTACCTGTACCACATAATGGTGTTAATACTCGAGGACTTATACCTAATTAATTGTTACAAATGTAATTATTCATTGCATGCATTATTTTTCAAGGCTTCACATTCCAAGTCAGATTAAAACAGATAATGGAACTGTCTATTACAGTCAAGCATTTGAGATGTTTTGTATACATTCAATATTTCCATATTCCTGGGATTCTTTATAATTCTCAAAAACAAAGAATTGTGGAACTTTAAAACAATATCTTCATTTAAAAAATGGGGCATTGTTTCCCTGTTCACATTTATTTAAATCATGCTTTTTTTATTTTTAAAATGTTTAAAGTTTTCAAGACTTTAGACTTTTTGTGACAGAGAACATGGAGTCTGTGGAAACCGACTTAGAAAAATTAATCAAAAGGAGAAGTTGTAATGACTCTTCTCTTTCCTTTAATGTGATCAGTTATTCTGACTCAATCATGAACTGGTCTAGAAATCAATCCAATATTGGAGATACCAATGATGAAGATATCTCAAAATCCCTATCAGCCAGCTGAGTTAACTTGGAGTGTAGTTTCTACTCGTACTGGAGTGCAAATGCTTTCTATCAATTCTCAAAGCCAACCCCAATACAACTGGTTGCCAGCCCTTGTGCTTGATCTTTGCCAGTTAGCCACTGAATTGAATTCCTGGGGCATTCCCACAGACAACGTTAATCTTTTTGCTTTTAACTGTTGGACTTTGTATCTTAAGCAGATTGGTTGCCTTCACAGAGGACCTCTTTCTGAAAGTTCAGTTATTCACTGTGGCATATATTCATTGCTATGAAGGGATGCATTAAGTTCATATTCATAGGTCTTTCAGGGCTGTGGAATGAGTGTGCTTTTGAAGACCAGTGGTCAGAGACAGGCAACTGCTCTTGAGCTCCTATTGGCCTAAGCAAGACACATACATCAGAAGCTATGTACAAAGACACATACATCATAAGCTTATATATGTAGTCCAGTCTATGACGGGTAAGAACAAGCAATATAGATTCCGAACTAAGACAGACATGGCAGCCTAGCCACTCTATACCCTAAACGGGATCATGGAAAACAAGTAAATCTTGTGCCCCTGTCCAGCTCAATCTTGAAAAACGAAAAAGGGGGAACTGTGCCCTTCCCCCAGTCTTGAATAGGCTAAACAAAACTCAGATGGTTTTATAACCTGGCTGGAGTCCACTGCTTTTGCATTTCCCTACCAGAGACTTGAGGAGTTGACTGTCTGCTGAGCTTGCTTTGCAACTCAGCTGAAATCTAGCTGAAACAAACAATGGGTCTTTGGGTTTTGCCTATATAAGCACACAGATGAAAATTAAACTTTGAGATTTGGTCAAAAATGTTTGTATTGGTTTCATTCTTCTCTCACCAACCTGTTCTTTTTCATTCCCAGCATCTCTTTCAGGTACCCAGTTCTCCATGGCTGTGGGACACTTACATTTATTGATACATAAATCTGATTGTTTAAGCATTAAGAGTCTTGATTCTATCACATAATTATGTGTTGAGATGGTTGACTGTGGAGTGCATGGGCGTTTTGTGGTAGGGAGAGGAACTTGGGTAGAGGTGCCGCTGACAGAGAAATTGCCTGGCCTGAGCCCCGTGGGCCATGTGGCTGGAGGGTTGGCAGTCCTGCAGGACCGTAGAAGTGTGTTCCAGCACCTCAGAGAGTCTAGATTTTAGTATTGCCTACAATTTTATGGTTTACAAATCAGAAAAATATATTTGCATTGTAAATATTTCATTCTACTGCCTTAACCCCAAAACACATAAACACATAATATTGGCTGCTTTTCTATAAACCATTATCATCATCTATCCTCTATCACTAATATTATATTTGCCTAGTTTGGGTGAGGGTAGAGATTTGCTTACTTGAACATTAAAGTTGGGAAAATCTGTTCAGAGACTACATAGGCCAAATAGTATAAAAACTTTTATGCTTAATGAAATGGTTTGTATATGCTGTGCAAGCCATTTGGATCAAGCTAATATATTCATTTAGTGTTATCAGTATAGTTCCTGTTTAGTTACCCATAACATATTGAGCAAAATATTTTATTTATGGTATTTTCCTTCTTTATACGTTTAATTCTTCTAGTGAAATCAGTCTTTCTCACAGTTCAGGTTTAGCAATGGGGGCAGGTATATTCTTGACATGGAGATCTCTCTTGTATACATTTCACAGATTGAAATGAGAAATTCACACTTTTTATAATGACATGCATTTGGTATTCTCAGATCTGTTTCTTAAAAGTTCTTTACAACAAAGAAAAATCATAAGGGCAACTGAAAAGGAAAAGAATAAAGTATCTACTAACTTATTACATAAGAAATAATGTTAAATAACATTAGCATTAAAGTTTATAACATATAGCAAATTTTATTATAAAATGCAAATTTTACAACAGTTGTCTTAATTGATAATAAAGATCCATGCAACAGGTTTATAAACACTTTTTCTTTCTCAGAAGACCTTGGCCTTACTTTTGTCTTCTAAATAAATTATATGAATGTAAGCAAATCAGTGCTCCTTTGAGAGCTGAATGTTAATCCATTCTGTAAATGTACCATTCCTCTGTTGAAGGACATCTGAGTACTTTCAAGCTTCTGGATATTATGAATAAGGCTGCTATGAACATAGTGAAGCATGTATACTAGTTATACATTGGATAATCATTTGGAGTGGTAAACCTGGAACCTCAGGTAGTACTACTTCCAATTTTCAGAGGAACTGCCAGACTGAAATCCTTGAGTGTTTGTATCAGCTTTCAAACCCACCAACAGAGCAGGAGTATTCCTCTTTCTCCACATCCTCATGATGTCACTTGAGTTTTTGATATTAGCCATTCTGACTGGTATGAGGTAGAATCTCAGGGTTGTTTTGATATGCATTTCCCTGGTGACTAAGGACGTTGAACATCTCTTTAGGTGTCTCTCACCATTTTGAGTTTCCTCAGTTGAGACTTCTCAGTTTTGCTCTGTTCCCAATTTTTTAGTATGGTTATTTATGTCACTGGATCCTAAGTCGTTGACTTCTCTGCATATATTGAATATTAGACCTCTATCAGATGTAGGACTAAAAAACATCTCTTCCCAATCTGTAGGTTGCTCTTTTGTCCTGTTGACAATGTTCTTTGCCTTACAGTAGATTTTCAATTTTATTAAGTACCATTTGTCTAAAGTTGATCTTAGAGCCAGAACCATTGGTGTTCTCTTCAGGAAATTTTCCCTGTGTTTGAGATTCTTTCCCACTTTCTCATCTATTAGATCCAATGTATTTGGTTTTAGATAGAGGACCTTAATCCACTTGAACATGAGCTTTGTACAAGGAGGTAGGAATGGATCAACTGGCATTCTTCTACATGATTTATCAGCAGGTGAACCAGTACCATTTGTTGAAAATGCTGACTTTTTCCCACTGCATGGTTTTAGCTTCTTTGTCAAAGATCAAGTGTGAGGGTTCATTTCTGGGTCTTCAATTCTATTCCACTGATATACCTGCCTGTTACTGTACCAATACCATGCAGTTTTTATCACTATTGTTCTATAGTATAGCTTGAGGTCAGGAATGGTGATTTCGCCAGAGGTTCTTTTATTGTTGAGAATAGTTTGCACTATCCTGTATTTTTTGTTATTCCAGATAAATTTGGAAATTGCTCTTTTTAACTCAATGAAGAATTGAGTTGGAATTTTGATGGAGATTGCAATGAATCTGTAGATTGTTTTTGGCAAGATGGCCATTTTCATTATATTAACCCACCCTATCCATGGAAAAATTTTCCATCTTCTGAGATCTTCTTCAGTTTCTTTCTTCAGAGACTTGAGTTCTTGTCATACAGATCTTTCACTCACTTGGTTAGAATCACACCAAAGTATTTTATACTGTTTGTGACTATCGTGAGCGGTGGTGTCATTTCCGTAATTTCTTTCTCAGCCTGCTTATCCTTTGAGTATAGGGAGGCTACTGATTTGTTTGAGTTAATTTTATATCCAGCTACTTTGCTGAAGTTGTTTATGAAGTTTAGGAGTTCTCTGGGGGAAGTTTTGGGGTCACTTAAGTATACAATCATATCATCTGCCAATAGTGATATTTTGTCTTTTTTCTTTCCAACTTGTATCCATTTGATCTTCTTTTGTTGTATAATTTCTCTGGGTAGAACTTAGAATAATATATTGAATATGTAAGGAGAGATTGTACAGCCTTGTCTAGTCCCATATTTTACTGGGATGGGGTCAAGTTTCTCTCTATTTAGTTTAATGTTGGCTACTGGTTTGCTTTATATTCCTTTTGCTATGATTAATTATGGGACTTGAATCTCTGATTTTTTTCAAGTCTTATAATGAAGGGGTTTTGAGTTTTGTCAAATGATTTCTCAGCATCTAATGAGATGATCTTGTGGATTTTTTTTTCTTTGAGTTTGCTTATATAATGGATTATATTGGTGGTTTTCTGTATGTTGAACCATCCTTGCAACCTGGAGATGAAGTCTACTTGCTTAAGATGGACAGTCATATTGGTGTGTTCTTGAATTCAGTTTGTGAGAATTTTATTAAGTATTTTTACATGAATATTCATAAGAGAAATTGGTCTGAAGTTCTCTTTTTTTGTTGGGTCTTTGTGTGTTATAAGTAAAAGTGTAATTGTGTCTTCATAGAATGAATTGGTCAGTGTTCCCTCTGTTTCTATTTTGTGGAATATTTTCAAGAGTATTGGTATTAAGACTTATTTGAAGGTCTGATAGAACTCTGCACTAAAACCATTCGGTCCTGGGCTTTTTTTTCTTTTTTTTGGTTGGGAGACTTTTAACGACTGCTTCTCTTTCTTTAGGGTTATGGGCCTACTTAGATGGTGTCTCTGATCCTGATTTAACTGTGGTACCTGTTATCTCTATAGATAATTTTCCCGTTCATCCAAATTTTCCAGTTTTGTTGACTATAGGATTTTGTAGTAGGATCTGACTATTTTTTGAATTTGCTAGGTTTCTGTTTTTATGTTTCACTTTTCATTTCTCATTTTGTTAGTTTGGATACAGTCTCTGCGCCCTCTGGTTAGTCTTCCTAATGGTTTATAGATCTTGCTGATGTTTTCAAAGAACCAGCTCCTGATGTTGTTGATTCTTTTTATAATTATATTTGTTTCTACTCGGTTGATTTCAGTCAGATTTGATTATTCCCTGTTGTCTACTCGTCTTGGGTATATTTGCTACTTTTTGTTCTAGAACTTTCAGGTGTCCTGTCAAGCTGCTAATATATGTTCTTTCTAGTTTCTTTTCAGAGTCATTCAGAACTATGAGATTTTCTCTTAGCATTGCTTTCATTGTAACCTATAAGTTTTGTTATGTTCTGCCTTCATTTTCACTAAATTCTAAAAAGTCTTTAATTCCATTCTTTATTTCTTCTGTTACCATGTTATCATTGAGTAAAGCATTGTTGAGCTTCCAGGTATAGGTAGTCTTTCTGCTGTTTTTGTTTTTGTTGAAGACCAGCCTTCATCGATGGTGATGTGATAGGATGCATGGGATTATTTCAGTCCTCTTGTATCTGTTGAAGACTGTGTTGTGACCACTTAAATGGTCAGTTTTGGAGAAGGAAACATGAAGTGCTGAGAAGTTATATTCTTTTGTTTCAGGATGAAATGTTCTATAGATATCTCTTAAGTGCATTGGGTTCATTACTTCTTTTAGTTTCCCTGCATCTGTTTAGTTTTTGTTTCCATGGTCTGTCCATTGGTGAGAGTGGAGTATTGAAGTCTTTCGCAATCATTGTTTAAGGTGCTATATGTTCTTTGAGTTTAGTAAAAAATTTTTTTATGAATGTAGGTGCCCTTGCAGTTGGAGTACAGATTTTCAGAATTGAGAAATCATCTTAGTAGATTTTTCCTTTGATGAGTATGAAGTGCCCTTATCTTTTTTGATAACTTATGCTTGAAAGTCGATTTTGTTTGATATTAGAATGGCAGGCAAATCAGCTTTTTTCTTGTGAACATTTGCTTGGAAAAATTTTTCTAGCCTTATACTCTGAGGTAGTTACTGTCTTTGTAACTGAGGTGTGTTTGTTGTATGAAGCAAAAGGCTGGGTCCTGTTTATTTGTACAGTCTATTAGTCCATGTGTTTCTATTGGAAAATTGAGTCCATTGATGTTAAGTGATATAAAGGAAAAGTGATTGTTGCTTCCTGTTGTTTTTGTTGTTAGAATTGGAAATGTGTTTGTGTGTCTAACTTCTTGAGAGTTTGCTTAAAGAAGATTGCTTTCTTCCCTTTTTCTATGGTATAGTTTCACTCCTTGTGTTGGTGTTTTCCATCTACTATCCTTTGTATGGCTGGATTTTTTGAAAGATATTGTGCAAACTTGGTTTTGTCATGGAATATCTTGGTTAATCCATCTGTGGTAATTGAGAGTTTTGCTGGCATTTTTGTTCACTTATGGTCTGTATGGCATCTGCCCAGGATCTTCTGGTTTCTAGAGTCTCTGGTGAGAAGTCTAGTGTAATTCTGATAGTTCTGCCTTTATATATTTCTTGATCTTTTTCCCTGAATGTCTTTAATATTATGACTTTTTTGCGCATTTGGGGTTTTGATTATTATGTGACAGGAGAAATTTCTTTTCTGTCCCAGAGCATTTGGAGTTCTGTTGGCATCTTGTATATTCATGAGCATCTCTTTCTTTAGGTTAGGAAAGTTTTCTTCAATAATTTTGTTGAAGATACTCACTGGTCCTTTAAGGTGGGAATCTTCAGTCTCTTATTTGCTGATTATCCTTAGGTTTGGTCTTTTCATTGTGTCCTGGATTTTCTGGATGTTTTGAATTCAGAGCTTTGTCCATTTTACATTTGGAATGACTGTGGTGTCAATGTTTCTTATGGTATCTTCTGCACTGGACGTTCTCTCTTCTATTTCTTATATTCTGTTGGTGATGCTTGCATCTATGACTCTTGATCTCATTCCTAGGTTTTCTCTCTCCAGAGTTATCTCCCTTTGTGTTTTCTTTATTGTTTCCATTTCCATTTTTATATCCTGGATGGTTTTGTTCAATTCCTTCACCTGTTTGGTTTTGTTTTTTTTCTATAATTGTTTAAGGGAATTTTGTTCAGCACTTTTATCTGTTTCCTGTGTTCTCCTATAGTTCTTTATTGGCATTATTCATGTCCTTCTTAAAGTCCTCTATCATTATCTTGAGATGAGATTTTTAAATCTTGTTTTGTTTTGTTTTGTTTTGTTTTTGAATCTTGATTTTCCGGTGTTGTGGGGTATCCAATAATTGCTGTAGTACAAGAACTGGGTTATGATGATGCCAAGTAGCCTTGGTTTTCATTGCTTATGTTCTTGCTCCTGCCACTTGCTATGAAGTTATCTCTAGTGCTACCTTTCCTTCCAGTCTCTGACTGGATTCTGTCCTTCCTATGATCCTGATTCTGTTAAAACTCCTCAGAATCCCACTGTCTCTGTGATCCTGTTATTCTGGGACCCTGTGATCCCGAGATGTTCTTGTGCCGCAGCTCCTGTGAATTATGCTTTCTCTGTGTGTTGCAGGTGTTTGTGAGGAGTCAGAGCCCTTGATTTGCTCTGGGAACAGGTGTAAGCTGTAAGGAACACCTGCCTCTATCTAGGCAGGGGATTCTGCTTCCTTGGTTCCATTTGGGATTCCCAGTTATGCTGGGTATTGTGAAAGATTTTGTGGCCTCAGCTACGATCTTGAGTGTGTCAGAGCTCCATTGCTCCTGGGAGTGTCCGATCTCTTTGGAGTTGGGCTTCTTCTGTGATCCTGTGATCCTGGGCATTTCAGAGAACCTGGGATTCGGGTTTCCTCTGGGCGTTGTAAGAGTAGGTGCAGAGCCTGCACCCTCTGGTATGCCCTGGTGCAGGTTCAAACTGGTAGGAACCCATGCCACTGGCCAGGTGAGGGTTCCTGTATCCCTGGATCCTAGGAAGCCAAGCTACTCCCAGTGTTGGGGTAGACGTTGTGACCTCTCCTGTGATCCTGAACATTTCAGAGCACCTGGAAGTTCGACTCCCTCTGGGTAGGAGTGGGTACAGAGCCAGTGCCCATGTCTGCTCAGGGTACAGGTTGAGACTGGAAGAAACCTGTGCCACTATGATCCTGGGCATGTTAGAGCAACTGTGAGTCGAGCTTCCTCTGGGTATTGTGGGACTGGGTGCAGAGCCAGCACCCAATATCTGCTCAAGGCACAGGTTCAGAATGTAAGGACTCTATTTTTGTGACAATTTATTGTTATGTAGGATCACTTTTCTCTTTTAAATGTCACATTATTTTAAAAGTGAATCTACGACTGGGGAGATAGATTGTGTGCTATTAAAAATATTTTGTTGCTTTCCTTGAGGACCTGAGTTCAATTCCCATAACAAATATGATAACTAAAAACCAACTGTAATTACAGTTCCAGGGCATCATATTTCTTCTGGATCCTAGACTTCCTGGAGTGCCACTGGGCTAAGGAATTGAGAAGTGCTGTTTCACCCTCTACCATAGTGTAGGTCTTACCTTATGGCTCCTGAAGGCACCACTCATCAAGTGCCACAAGATTCTGTGATCCAGCTGTGACCTTATCTTGCAGAAGTCAGCAGCAAATCTTCATGACTTGCTCCCTAGTGTCCAGGTGACTCTTTGGGAGAGGCAGGAATGGCTAAATTTGGATTATGGGAAAGATTTTAAGCAGGACATGAGTGTCTGCTATGAAAAGAGTTGAAATGAGATTCTGAAGGGTGTAGAGACAGGGAAAAGCAAATAAACAGTTGGGAATGGAAGACCAAATTAGGATAAAAACACAGTGAAAAAAACAAGTAGGGAGTTTAGGAAAGAAAGGAGAGATGCAGCTGGAGAGTTTGAAGTCAAAATACAAATCAAACCTCGATGGAATATGAGGACCCAGTATACTGAAATTGTCAGTGTTACCTCAGAAATATATTAACATTACTTGTGTAACATAGGAAACAAGGATTATGGATTTCCTACTAAATGGTAAGGTACATAACATAACTCAGCTTCCAGTTCCCACTAATCCAAAGTGAGCTCTCCTATTCTCAGGTTCAACAACACAAAGGTGAGAAAACATTGTAGAGTCAATAACAAAAACAAAATAACACTAAGTCCAAAGCTTATATAAAATGCATTCAATCACTCATCCATTTGCCACACTATTCATCCAGACTAAGCTCAAAAACAGATCTCTCATGTGAGATGGAATCAAAACCTATGTTCTCAGTTATTGTCGTCCCAGTTTACAATGAGTGGACAAGGGGAAAGTTACCTTTTAGGCATTTCCTTCCCAAACCATTAATAGGCTGCTCAAAGCGCCTATCCTCCATCACCTTAAAGAATCTCTCAAAGAGCCCTGCCCCTCTTATCCAGAGCTCAATTCAGAGTACACACTCATCTCCACTAAGATTTTTCTGAGGGAATCAGTTAATTATTTTTGTGTATGGGAAAGCAGTAGGCATTCTAGTCTACTCTAGGCTCAGTGGGAGCCACGTGTCCTGCAATGACATCAGAAGACATTTCCCCTATTATCTTCCCCATTGCCTGGGGAGGTCCACAGTGAGGTTGAGTCTTATGTGCATGAGGTAATATATTGAGACCTCCAAAAATGAAGTAATCTACAGGAGAAAGGTAGAAGTCACTGCTATTTAAACCAGTTAAGAGTGAAAGAGTTCTTAATTTTGGCCAATGACCAATAGTGGACTAACGCTACTAGTCTCTTGTTGAAGAAGTTCAGGGGTGCTGCATTTTGGAAGGCAAAAACCACAATTATACAAACATTTGTTGAAGGTCAAGATAACATTGCAGTTTGTTTATACACAGCACAGCAATTATTTTCAAGACATGATTAATTTTGAATTATACTATTTAGGCATTTTAGTTTATAACAGATACTAATCATTTTAGTTAATACATCTGGACCATGGTCAGCATCATGGAAATCCCCAAATTTCTACCAAGGAAGATGAATATTTTGGAGGCAAAATCAGAATGGCTGGTGTTGAAGGCTGGAAGGTGTCTAAGGAGACACAAAATGGAGACATGAAAAATACTCTTATCTTAGTCACTTAAATCCATGTCTTCAGAGGGAAATGGTCTAGACAAGGTCTGGGTGGACATCCAGATGAGGATCCTTGTCTTTATAACTGTGATGTTTACATTATGGCCCTAATGAGGCTTCATATGTCTATAGAACCCAAGTCTCTGCAAGGCACCATTTAGCTGGTCATGTGCAAGTCCAATTTACTGCAGAGTATTTGTCCTGATCAAGCCAGGTACACTCCAGACATTGGGAGGCTCTGAGTACTTTACCTGTTTTCTTCTTGGTTTTGATTTATGTCTAGGCCCCCAGTCTCTGCATGCTCCCTCTTCTAATCCATGTGCATGACTGTTTTCTAGTCTGGTCTAGGTGTAAATACCAATCTTAGTAGGATCTCTAACTTACCAGAACTGTATCTAGTCTATGTCCCCTAATGCTGGCTTTCAGCAGTCTATGCTCTGTTTTCTTTCTTGATGAGAAATCTGGGTCTGGGTGTGGGTGATGATCTGACTGGGTACAGACTGTCTGGATTTAGGTCCTGAATCTTGTCCTGGAGGATTTCCAGGTACCATCCAATGTCCAGGTCCATATATAGACCAGGTGCATATATTGTTCTGGGACGTGTCCATGCTTCACCATGTCTACAAAGGGTTTGTGTACATATCTAATTGTGAGCAGGGTCCCTTTTCTAATAAAGTCCTGTTCTAATCAGGGGCTTCATCCTATTATGGGTCCTAATCCTGGTTTCATCCTTAAGTCCAGCCCCCAGTCTCAGACAGATATAGGTCCCTCTCTCAGCAGAGTATATATTTCCATAGAATCTAAGGGTCCTTGGTTTTCTTGTAGCATCTGGGTTGCTGCAGTTCCTGGGGTTGGCAAGGTCTGTGTGGGTTCCCTTCTCAGCAGGATCCTTGTCTGGTCTGGAGCAAATACAACTCCTGTTTCTCAGTCTAGGCCCATCATCACATGGGACCACATTCTAATCACTGCCTGTTTCATTTTCTAGTACAGTCTGTACGCAGGTCAGGTTCCAAGGCTGGTTAAGCTAGGGTAACAGTCTCAACAGTGTGGGTGTTGTATCAGATCATGTCTTGGCTAGGCAGAAGTATACAAAGGGCAAAGGTTGTCATGGGGTTGAATGCTTGTCTTAAGAATATGCTGTCTGTGTACAGATCCTTGTTTTGGGAATGTCTAATCCACATATAATTCCTTTAAAAAGCCTGGTACACATAGTGTTCAAGGTCCTTCCCCAGGTCATATACTGGTCAATGCTTAATTGTGGCTTGTTAGTGCTCTACATTTTGAGGTTTTCTTGGTCCTGGCAGAGTCCAGATACAGGTATAGTTCAAATTAAGGTACTAGTCTTGGCAAGTAATATATCTCCACAGCGTCCATGTCTTGTGATTTCCTGAGTCATGGCTGAGAGGGGATAATTGCAGTGTCTCTCTGAAGGTCTCCTTTACAGGGCCATTTTCTAGGCCCAAATCTGGGTCTAGTTCTTAGAAGATTCCTTGTTTTGATGCAAGTCTTACTATAAGACTTTTTGATATCTTCTGCCAGATCACCACACTGTTCATGGCCTGGTTTATGCCTCCATCAACTGGGTCTGGAGCCTGTTCAGGGTGATGGTTTCAGGTCTTGAAAATGTCAGGAGGTTGTTTGGTCTCCAGAGGTTTTGGTCCATGTGGAGATCTTGTTTTGGACTAAGCAGGGTGCTAGGCCTCATATGCATTCTTGTCTAGTCCAGATGTTTATCTGTTGGAGACAACATACAATGACAGGGACTGACTGCAGAAGGGCAGGTTGGAGACATCTCAGAAGCCAGCAGCAGCTCCTTGTAGGAAAGGATGGTGTCTGGGACCCTGAGAAGCAGGAGATGCATCCCTCCAGCAAACCAACCATCTGAAACAAGGGACTATCTACAGTAGGCTGGGATGAAGACATTTCAGTAGCCCACAGCAGCAAGAGCTTTATATCTTTTTATAGCCAACAATTGTCCCCATTTCCCCTAAGCTTAGCCCTGGACAATGGCTATATAGATTTCATTTGTGCATGACTGTTTTTCAGTTGGCCTTGGTGTACATAATTATTGTATTATAACTGACTTTCTTAGTTCTTTCTCCTTCTGCTCTGGTGAATTCTGTGTAAGTATATGTTCCTTGATGTGATGATTATTAAACAATTAAATATTGAGGCATATGGGCATAGTACAGTCATAATGGCCCAGGTGCATGATGTGTGTTCTCATCTTGGAAACAATGCAATAACTTCACAATGGTAGTTCCAGATTAATGTTTGACTTGCAAAGAAAGTTTGAAGAAATTATTAGAAAGTGAAATAGAGCCAACGTTGGGACCCCAAGAAAGGAAAAACCTATTTATGTTATGCAAACTTTTGTACAACATTTGAGAGTGGTTCTTGGACAAGCTAGTATAGAATACATAAAATCTTATACTAGTAAAATTAAGTCAAAACACTGGGACTCTTAGTAGAGTCATTTTGTGCAATGTTCATAAGCAGAACTACTGAGTTAAGGGTTAATATGATTCTTTCTGGTCACTGTTTTGCAGATTTGCCCATGTCATTTATCATTAGAGCTTCACAATAAAAGAAGCTCTGAGCTCTGATGTATAATAAGTCAAAAGTTAAAATTTAAATAATGATAAGTTTGGAATTATTATTATAATGGTTACAGGCCTGGGAATAGGAGAAGCTTGAAACTTTGGGGGAAAATTGTAATTCTTGTTTCTTTGTGGGATGTGGTTATTTCTTTGAATTTGATTTGACAATGATTATACTATGTCTTTTTTTTTCTACCTGCTTTTGGAGTATCAATAAAAGACTGGGGCAAGAAAAACGTGGGAGAGTATGAAAAGAGCATGTGAAGAGTGAGCAAAGAGAGAATGTAAAGAATGAGTTGAGAAGATGAAGAGTGTCAAGAGAGAATATGAGGTGTGCATGGAAAGTGTGTGTGTGAGTGAAAGGAGAGTTCATATGGTATGTATGAGATGTGTGTGTAGGTGTGTGAGAGCTCCAGAAAAGAAAAGTACACAGGAGAAAATCAGAGTACACAGCAGAATATAGTGTGTATTCACTCGCAAGCTGTGAGCAAGTGAGAGAGAAAGAGAGCAGAGAGTGAGAGAGAAGAGAATCTTTAAGCCTTGAAAATTGTCTGTCAGTTTATACCCAACAATTAGTCTGTTTTATATTTATTATGCACCTTCCATATATCCCTGCTTCCAGTTGAGAACATCGATCCTGTGTTGAGAGTGTAGCCTAATATGTATCAGTTTCATCAGGGTCCCTGACTCCACAGTGTCTTTCTTTCCTTAGGTTTGGTGTTTCAAACCCTATATTCCTGCAAAAATATAGTATCCACATATGCCAAATTCACCAGGGTCCTTTTGTATATCCCTTCTGAGTGGGGCCTTAGTTTTGATTCACAGACAAGTCCAGGTGCTAGTTCAATTTCTAACCTGGCTGAAGTACTTCTCAAGGTCTATAGCCCTATTTGTACTGCAACATGGCTCCTATTTGGGGGCTTATCCTTGTCATAGTATGGGCATTATCTTTGTCCTGGTCCCAGTTCTAGTATGGCTCTAATCCTGATCTAGGCAGAGTTTGGCTACAAGTCTGGTTTAAATGTAAGTACTTGTTTCAGTTGGAGATATGTCTCTATAGGGTTCATGTTTCTACAGTGACATTGCCTTAATGTCTGTGTTTCCATGGAGTACATGTCTTTGTACGTTTCGGGCTTTGGTAGTCCTATCAAGAGATCCTCTGTTGTCAGGATCTTAATCAGGATCTGGATATAGGTGCATGGTCTCTTCAGCATCACAGTCTGGAAGTGTATTGGATTACTGGCATGATAAAGATGCTTTCTCAGGTAGGTGCTCTGGCCTTGGCTTAGTCCATGGCCTTGTCTTTTCTTTATTGCAGTCTGTGTCTGTGGTAGGGTGGTTCTTGTCATAGTATGAGCATGTTCTCAGGCTGGTCCTAGTTCCAGTTTTAGTGTGATTCCCATCCTGCTTCATTCAGGAGGGTGTATGATCTACTTACTAGTCAGAATATGGCTACAGGTCTGGTTCAAGTGTAAGTATAGTTTTAGTTGAATGCAAATCTCCCCAGGGACTGTTTTCCCAGGGTTGCAGTCTCAAGGTCTATGGTTTCCACAGAGTCCAGGTCTCTGCAGGTTATAGGTTTTGGGAGATTCCAAATGTGTGTGTGTGTGTCTTTGGGGGAGGTTGGAGGATGTAGGAGGGGCATTACCTCTTTCAGCATGAAGATCTAGGTCTTTGTTCGGCCTTGGCAGTGTCCCAATCTGAATATACATTGCATTCCTGGCATTGACAGTGTCTTGTTTCAGGTAGTTCTCCTAGTCTTGGCTTGCTCTATAGACTCACATTGCGGTCTCATGGTCTGTGTCTGTAGGAGAGTCTTTGTTGTGATTACTGCCTATTCTTGGTAACAGCCCTAATATGGTCCAGGTCAATATCTAGGAAGGGTGCTAAGGTGGAGTGTTCCATGTCAAGTATCCATTTCTGCCATATTCATGTTTCCATGCAGTTCATGTTCTCACAGTGTCCATATCCTAAGGCTGTGCTCCCTTCAAGCTCCAGTTTTTGGCATGGTGCTTGTGCAGGTCCTCCTGTCTCCACAAGATCTTAATCTGAGTATGAGTTGGGTTCTGGTTCTGGGTCTAGGTCTGGGTCCATGGTCTCAGAAGTTTCTTGCTACAGCTGTAGATGATGATGTCAATAATGACGATGAAGACAATGAATATGAAGATGATGATGACAATGATGATGTTCTTGCTGGGCAGTGTTCTGTTACTGTTAGATACCCAGGTATTGGCCTGATCTATGGGCTGATATTTGCTGTGTCATAGTCTGTATCTGCGGGTGGGTATTCTTCTATGGTATGAGCATTATTTTGGTCTTCTATGGTCTTAGTCCTGGTGTAGTTCAGTTACAGGTATAGGCAGGGTGCTAAGCAATAGATACAGGTTTACTCCAGGTGGAAATACCAATTTCAGTTGAATCCATTTTCACAGGTTTAATATTTCCACAAGGTCCTTGTGTTGAAGTTTTCTTTTCTAGAGAGTCTGGGTCTCTTCTTATGCTGTGTAACAACAGAGCAGTTCTGGGTGGTATCCTTTTGCATAGGATCTTAGTATAAATTTTGGCTGGATTCTTGGTGTCCAGAGTCCATGTTTCCACAAGGTTCCCATATCTGCACATTCAGTGTCACTCTAGTGCCTATATGTTTGCATGTTCCAGGATTCAGCAGGACCCATGTGGATATAATTTTCTTGACAGGATCCAGGTCCCTGCATTGCCTGAGTCTGGGTCCATGTCCGAACAAGGTGGTGGTGTTGATCACTTAGAATCCTTATTTGTGTAAGATCTACCAAAATTCTGCAGATTCTAAGTCTCCATAGTGCCTAGGATATGGTAGGGTCCAGGTGCAGTTCCAAGTTTTGGGCCAGTCTAGATCATAGGGGCTGGATCCTAGTGTAAGTCTTGGAATGGTGCTTTTCCCGTTTCCAAAACAGGTGTGGGTCCAAGTTCTTGTTTAATGCAGAAGAGAGTAGTGTTCTTGACAGTGTCTGAGTTTAGGCAGTGTTACTATATATGCTAGGTCTGAGTCTCTTCACAGACATGATCTCCACATGGTCTAGATGCAGGTTAGGTTCCATGTGGTATGGGAAGGGTACAGGGCTTGACAGAGTCAGTGTTCCAATGAGTTTAATTCATCTACAAAGAATTCTATAACTAATCTCTCTCAGATTCCAATATAATAAATATCCAGAAGTATTCAAGTATCTTACATAAAATTCATGAAATTTATGCAAACACCCTTGTATATATTAACACTCTGTAGATTATTTATAACACTGACTCCAATATACTAGTAGTTTAAATCAATATGCAGATATACTGAAGAGTTTGAGGTACTACTCCATTGATTATTTTTTATGTGAGATGTGAGTGCATGTTCTTGTTTAGAGATTCATTTGTGTACATATTTAGAGACCTAAAGGTAATCTCAATTTTTTTCTTACATACTATCATCCCTTTGAGAGAGAAAAAGGAAACAAACATGATCTCTTACTTGCATAGTATTTGCCTTGTAGTAGACATAGGAGCAGGCTAGTAAGATCTAAATAACTTGCTTGTCCAGTAAATCTAGAGCTGAGAAGACATAAACTATATACCAACACACATAATTTTATATGGATTTCTAAGATGGAACTCAAGCCTTTCCATTTGGCTTCATTCAGCTGTACTTATATATTCCAGTATTTTTTTTTAACTTAAGTCTGCTAAAAATAGTGTAAAACTTTTGTCCAATGCATCCAGGAAAAGAAAACACAATCAGGAAAATAAGTACAGCTAAAGGTCAATTACCAGATACTCTACCAGCTCAGTACTCAGTGTGACTGTCTTCTATGCTGCCAATGGGACTATTATGCATACCATATTGATTTTCTATTTCAAAGTGTGTGTGTAGATATAACTCTAATGACTTTTGGCTTATGGCTTTTATTTGAAATGCTAATTAATACTCTACCAGGATATCCTTTACAAGATTAGTTTAAACATACATCAAAAAACTAACTAAATGAATAAAATAAAAAACCACAAACCAAAGACAGTCATTTCATTATGATTCAACCTCAAATCCATTTGTTGAAAAGAGACACCAGGACAATAGCAGTTGTCTCCCTATTGATCAAGATGAAAAATCTGCAAAACGAAAGATTGAAGATACCAGTAGATAGTCTGCCCAAAATAGAAGTCTCCTACCAAATTACACAAGAAACGTTTTAGTGTCAGGGTGAGGGTACAATCCTTAAGAAGCAATATAGTACAAAGTGATGCCAGATGACATGTCATTGAATCCTTGTTGGCCTTCACATAAAGATGTTTCTATTCATGCCCCAGTTGTGAGACACACGTTTATCTGAAGACTATGTTCAGAAATTGAAATTAAGAAACAAATTTAGGTCTAGCCATGTAAGTCTGCACTATCTGTGCCTCACTATGTTCTTTGTGCACAGTGTTTTCTGAGGCATACAATCAATTGTTCCATGAAATCTTAACATCTATATGCTCAGAGTTCCAGATCATTCCTTGAACATTGAGCTTATGAATTAGTACCACATATTCAGATGGTTAATAGTTAAATAGTAGAGAAAAACATGAACGAAAGACATTAATAAGAAGTCAGAGCTCTTATAATTCAATTACACTGACAACCACAAACCTTTATTCTATTCATAAAGCAAAGAATTGCTTAGAACACAAGCTCAGTACATCTTCAGTGACACTTCAGGGCATCTACATGGAGAGAGAGAGAGAGAGAGAGAGAGAGAGAGAGAGAGAGAGAGAGAGAGAGAGAGAGAGAGAGAGGAAGAAGAAGAAGGAGAAGAAGAAGAAGAAGAAGAAGAAGAAGAAGAAGAAGAAGAAGAAGAAGAAGAAGAAGAAGAAGAAGAAGAAGAAGAAGGGGAGGAGGAGGAGGAGGAGAGAAGAGAAGAGAAGAGAAGAGAAGAGAAGAGAAGAGAAGAGAAGAGAAGAGAAGAGAAGAGAAATTATATTATGACACAAAAATAAAACAACCAGTTTTTCCCAGAAGAAAAGATCATCACACCCAGTCTGAAATCTTCATGTTACTAAAAGCATAGTCCCTCTCATCCAAAGGAAAGGGTCATTTCATATATTAAACACTTCTAAAACTGTGAATGGTAACGTAAACAAGCTATTTCTTTTCTGTACAGTACTGAAAATTTGTATAGATCAAATAAATAAGCATTACCTATTTTCTTGACATGCTGTCATCAGGCTAAATTACTCTGGCTTTGTAAATCTGGCAACAACAGAACCAGGAAATTGGTCCATTTTCTCAATGAAGAAGGGAATACTCCATTGATAACCATTATGTTTTCCCTCAAACAGTGGAATGTTGGTATATAGGATTTCCAGAGGCTTCCTATCCAACTACAATCTGTTCATTTTATGTCAACCCATATGGACCCAGAATGTAAGAAAATGACTTTACCAAGGATGAGCAGCAATGCCACAAACATGAATAGGCTATTCTACACAGAAAAAAATATGCCAGTATTTTCTATACAGAGATAAAGCATTACAATTGCATTCAGCCCTAACAGTGACCCATTCAAACAATCCAAGGAACATAATTTCTCAAAGAACAGAAAACTCAGAGATTATAAATTAAAATGCCTTAACTGTAGTTTATCCCTAGATCATACCTTGTTTCTCTTCTTCACCATAACCATTAAACAAGGCCAATGTGTCTTCAAAACCATAAACTGAAAAAATAGTGACATTTGATAGAGAAAGTTATGTTAGTAAGCAGGCTCTGAGCTATGATAGGGATGCCAAGCACTATCAATGTGTTCTTATGTTTAAGAACTTTAAGTCATCAGTGAAATGCAAATCAAAACAAACCTGTGATTCCACCTCACACCAATCAGAACAGCTAAGATCAAAACCTCAGTTGAGAGCAGATGCTGGCGAGGATGTGGAGAAAGAGGAACACTCCTCCATCATTGGTGGGATTACAAGCTGGTAAACCACTCTGGAAATGAATCTGGTGGTTCCTGAGAAAATTGGACATAGTATGATCTGAGGCTCCAGTTATACCACTCCTGGGCATATACCCAAAAGATATTCCAACATATAACAAAGACATATGCTCTACTATGTTCATAGAAGCCTTATATATAATAGCCAGAAGCTGGAAACAACCCAGATATCCTTCAACAGGGGAATGGATACAGAAATTGTGGTACATTTACACAATGGAGTACTACTCAGTTATTAAAAACAATGCATTCATGCGATTCATAGGCAAATGGATGGAACTAGAATATATCATCCTGAGTGAGGTAACCCAATCACAAAGGAACACACATGATATATACTCACTGTTAGGTGACTATTAGCCTAAAAGCTTAGAATACCCAAGATATAGTTCAGAGACCACATAAAGCTCAAGAAGAAAAAAGACAAAAGTGTGGGTACTTCAGTCTTTCTTTTAAAATGGCAAACAAAATAATCATGGGAACAAATATGGAGACAAAGTATGGAGCAGAAATTGAAGGAAATGTCATCCAGACACTGGCCCATCTGGTGATCCATCCCATACACAGACACCAAACCTAGACACTATTATGAATGCCAACAAGTGAATGCTGACAGGAGCTTTCTCCTGAGAAGCTCTGCCAGAGCCTGACAAATACAGATGCAGATGCTCACACACATGTGGACTGAGCACATGGTCCCCAATGAAGGGACTAGAGAAAGGACCAAGGAGCTGAAGGGGTTTGCAATCCCATAGAAGTAACAATATCAATTAGACACCTCAGAGCTTCCAGGGACTAAACCACCAACCAAAGAGTTTAAATGGAGGGACCCATGACTCCAGCTGCATATGTAGCAGAGGAAGGCATTGTTGATCGTCAGGGGAGGAGAAGCCTTTGTTCCTGTGAATCCTCAATGCCACAGTGTAGGGGAATGAGAGGGTGGGAAGTCAGGAGTAGGTAGGTGGGTGGGGGAACACTCATATAGAAGCAGGGGGACGGGGGATGGGAGAGGGGCTTTCCAGAGGGGAAACCAGGAAATGGGATAACATTTGAAATGTAAATAATGAAAATATCAAATAAAAAAGTTAACCACAGTGGAAAATACTTTATTATTTATTTATTTATTTATTTATTTATTTATTTATTTATTTATATATTTGCAGGAATAGAGAAAGCTGAGTCTCTTCTATCTCTTTTATGTGAAAAAAGTAAACTATCAGCTGGTCTGTGTTTTTTCTTCAGTTTAAAATAAAAGAATGCAATGAAAAATAAAAAAGAAATTTAAGAATTACTCATTAGACAATACTTGGGATGTGAGAAAAGTAGAATTGCCCAGAAATTTTGTTCATCTTAAAGCTTAGTCCTATGTCCCGCCCCAAGGGCCAGGTTAGAATCATTTCACAATGAGGTAATAAAATCATGGACATTGCAAAATTATACATTCATAATATGTAGCATATGATTGGAATCTAAAGGTTGGACATACAGCAGCCTGCTTTGTAAAAAGATGCTCAGTATCATTTTTCCACTTTCACTAGTGGACTTAATCCTACCATGTAATAGGAGAAACTGGAATAGAGACTCATACATATACTGATAAACTCTGTAACTTTTCTAGGTCTTGGTGAACCTTGGCTTATTCAGGAAAGTGGATGAAGATATATGTCTTCCAAGGCATTCACTTTACTATGAACTATATTTGAACTATATTTTACTTACATCCTACCACCTAACATTTACCTATAATATGAAATATCAGGAGTCACATCACTAATTGGGGAACACATTATTTGAAATATCCTGAGAGTATTACTTGAATATTTCTTTAGAAAATATCTTCAAAGCTATAGAATTAGAGAAAAATCTAGATTTTATACCCTTTTCAGTCAGTGTTAAATATAGCATAACAAAATACTTGAGAACTGTTATGGTGATCTCATCTCATTGCCCAGGAGTGAGAGCACTCCTTTGAGACCAGCTCTCTCCTGGTGGGACCAGGGTACAGAGGGCTGAGGAACAGCCTTAGCTCCAGGGTGGTGCAGATGGAGACTGAAAGGATCCTGTCTTAGTTGCTCCACTGTTCCTGTGCCCTGTGTGCTCCTGTCCGATCCAGCTTTGGACAGTTATTGGAGAGAAAGTGGAGATCTTGCCTCTGAGCCTAAGAGTGACAGTACTCCTGTGAGACCAGCTCTCTCCTGGTGGGACCTCGGTACACTGGGCTGTGGAACAGCCTTTGCTCAGGGGTACAGATAGTGACTGGAAGGTTCTTGTTACTCAGTTTTATCTTGTTCTAATTCATCACAAATTTAAAGGGTTGGTATTGTATGTAGCACTACGTATGCACATGTCAGTTAATTTTTGAGTGGGTAGTCTCACATAGAATTTATTATATAATTATTTATATTTTAACTGCATAATGTGAAGGGTAGACCTAGTATATTTTCTCATATTTCAGATTAGTCCATAGAAGCTGAAAGAGAATAAATTGATTGCATACGTGTATGCTATTAGAGATTTCTAGAACCATATTTAGAAATAAATCTGTCTAAATTTTAAGCAAAAGGCATTCTAGTAGTTTTACTAGGGAAAATGTAATTTGGGTTCTTAGTCTCATTAATAAAGAACATTTAAAATATACCTAGAAGGACTCTCAAGGACACATGTATTAGAGTTTGAAAAAAAATGTTCAGGCAAGCTGAAAATATTGACACCTGCCAAACAGGAAGATGGAGAAAAAGTCATGCCCTTTCAAGTTACCCATGGAGGGCAGAGGAACCCTGAAAAAGTCCAGAGTGTCGGGTAAAACATGATTAGTGCTGAGCCAAGAATTCAAGTTCAGAGAGTACACAATGTTAGGATTTTGTATTCCATAGCAAAGATGTCTTAAGATTTTATTAGTAGCAGAGCTCAGTAAAATGCTAACTTATCCCAATGATTGCCATAGGGACATATGATAAGTAGAAATATCTTATTAAAATAGGAAAAACACTTGCAAGAATGGAAATGGGCTAGTTAGCTGTGGAAGAGGCTGGAAAAGCAGCTTGCCCTGCTGTGTATGGCTATTTATAGTATCTTTGTAGTCCATCCATCTCAAGTTTATATTTTGCAGGCAGTAGTTATTGCTTGCTTGTTGGTTTGTTATGGGTTTGTTTTGAAGGGGTATGCTTTGTTTCAATGCATGCTCTGCTCCTTATATTCTATATTAGTAAGCCCAGATAAGGAAAGGTATTTTTGTCTTTGTCTGCATACTGGCTTCTTCTATACATTACTCAGGATATTTTAATTCATAATTGCTCTTCTCTTGTCCCATTCCTCTGTTAGCACTATAGTCTCAAATATTCCTTGGGGGATAAGAATGATGATCACCTAGTCTTTTGTAAAGTTTTTAGGCTGGTTATAAAAATAGTTCCTGCCTAAAAGGGACCACAATAATTTTCCTATTTTATTTACTGTTTAGCAACAAGGCTTTAGATTTATACTATTAGTAGGTAGATACCTTTCCTCACTACATTCTAAATCTTACACTTACACACATAACGTGTATCTAACACCCTCCATTAAGGAAGCCTCTCTTGAGAGCAAATCAAAAGCATCACAGAAAAAGACAACCGGACACAATGTACAGATCAAGAAATTGTGGAAAGCCTAGTCCAAGTGGATACGTTTACTTCACAGTTTACAGAATATCAGGTAATATTGGATAAAGAGATTGTAAGACTTACCATACCAGGAAGTCTGCTGTGAAACAGTTTCTCTTTAGAAAACTGTGGTAATAGTTTCTTTTCCTAGTGTCAAGAGGTTATAAATCCAAGACTCTGGCTAAGTTTTCCATACTGGGTTTAACTTTTCTTTTGTTGAATGGGCCTTAAGTTCAGATTGACAGGTATTGGCTACCACTGAAGAATTAACACTATTATTTCTACCTTTATAATTTTCTTGCCACTCTGGTGTTTATTGTGGTTCCTTGGTATTGCCACTAGGTAGGACTATTTATTCAGTTCCCTCATTTGGTAGATTGTATAGTATTGTCTCTTTTATTATTATTGTTTTCAATTTTGGGGGATATTTTTTATATTTATCTTTTAATTGTTTTCCCCTTTCCAGGTTTCCCGTTTGGAAACCCTCTATCACATCACCCCTCCCACTGCCTCTATGAGGGTGATCCCTCACCCACCCAACCACCCACCCACCCAAACATCCACCCACTCCCGTCTTCCTAACCTGGAATTCCCCAACACTGGGGCATCTAGGGTCATTCCTCCCACTGATGTCCAACAAAGTCATCCACTGCCACAAATGTGGCAAGAGCCATGGGTCCCTCCATGTGTATTCTTTGGTCTGTAGTCAAGTCCCTGGGAGCTCCAGGGGTCGGGCTGCTTGACACTTCTCCCTTCTCCTTCAGTACCTTCTCCAACTAATCCATCAGAGATCCACCACTCACTCCAAAGTTTGTCTGCCAGCATTCACCTCTGTATTTGTTGGGCTCTGGCAGAGCCTCTCAGGAGACAGCGATATCAGGCTCCTGTCAGCAAGCACTGTCCAGCACCCACAATGGCGTCTGGGTTTGGTGACTGTATATGGGATGGATTCTTAGGTGGGATAGTCTCAGGATGGCCTTTCCTTCATTCTCTGCTCTTTGACTCTGTATCTCCTCCCAAGTGTATTTTTTTTACTGCTTCTAAGAAGGACTGAAGTATCTACAGTTTGTTCTTCCTTCTTCTTGGACTTCATATGGTCGTGAGTTGATTCTTGGGTATTCTGAAATTTTTAGGTAATATACACTTATCACTGACTGAATACCTTGTGTGTTATTTTGTGACTGAGTTACCTCACTCAGAATCATATTTTCTAGTTCCATCCATTTGACTGCGAATTTCATGAAGTCATTGTTTTAAATAGATGAATAGTATTCCATTGTGTAAATGTACCACATTTTCTGTATCCTCTCCTCTGTTGAGGGACATATGTGTTCTTTCCTGATTCTGGCTATTATAAATATTGCTGCTATGAACATAGTGAAGAATGTGTTCTTATTAAATGTTGAAGCATCTTCTGGGTATATGCCCAGGAGTGGTATAACTGGGTCCTCAGATAGTACTACGCCCAATTTTCTGAGAAACCACCAGACTGATTTCCTGCTTGCAATCCCACTAGTAATGGAGGAGTGTGTCTCTTTCTCCACATCCTCACCAGCATCTCCTGTCATCTGAGTATTTGATTTTAGCCATTCTGAATGGGGTGAGGTGAAATATCTGGGTTGTTTTGATTTGCATTTCCCTGATGATTAAGGATGTTGAATACTCTTTTAGATGCTTCAAGTTTCCTCAGTGAATTATTCATAGAGTTATAAAAAGCAATTCTCAAATTTATTTGGAATTAAAAAAAAAAAGGATATCAAAAACTATTTTCAACACTAAAGGAACTTCTGTTGGAATCAACATCCCTGACCTCAAGCTTTACCACAGAGAAATAGTGGCAAAAACTGCATGGTATTTTGATATAGTAACTGGCAAGTAGATCAGTGGAATAGAATTGAAAACCCAGAAATGAACCCACACACGTGTGGTCTCTTGAACTTTGACAATGAGCTAAAACCGTCCATTGTAAAAAGGGCAGCATTTTCAACAAATGGTGCTGGTTCAACTTGTGGTCAACATGTAGAAGAGTGCAAATTATTCCATTCTTATCTCCCTGTACACAGCTCAAATCCAAGTAGGTCAAGGACCTGCACATAAAACTAGTCACACTGAATCTAGTACAGGAGATAGTGGGGGAAAACCTTGAATACCTGGGCATAGGGGAATATTTCCTGAACAGTACATCAATGGCTTATGCTCTAAGATCAACAATAAACATATGGGACCTCATAAAACTGAAAAGCTTCTATAAGGCAAAGGACACTGTAAATAGGTCAAAACAGCAACCAATCGATTCAGAAAAGATTTTTACCAATTCTACATTCAATAGAAGGCTAATATCCAATATATACAAAGAACTCAAAAAGTTAGACTGTAAGATCCAAGTAACCCTATTAAAAAGTGGGGAACAGCTAAATAGTATTGTCTTGAACATGAAAGATCGAAAAGAGGCTTATAGGTCACATCTAGCTCAAATCATCAGTCCTGTGTTCTAAGCATACTGTGTGCTCCAGAAATTTGGACTCACCCTTAATGACAGAGAGGCAGACAAGTACTATATATTGTTTGGGGGAGCTACTTATATAACCCTTCAATCATAAAAAAAAGAGTTTTCTTATGTCTGGTTCTTGAGTTTCTGTTACTTTGTTTCTTGTGGGATACATTGTCAACCCAAGTGACTTGACCTCTTCTATGCTATAAGTATATGTAGATGTCTCCCTATATCTTTATACATATAATATATAATTTTAGATAAATATAAAAAATAATGTGATTCTTTGAGGATTTATATAATGATCTTTCTATTATTTTTTATGATTCTCTTTCTTTTGAAATGATTTCCCTCATTCCAGCTAATTGGATTACTTTTACCATTATTTTGTTTCCCATTTATCACTTGTGTATTTCTATTACTTAACTTAGCCATGTACTATCTGTGTTCCCTTTAAAATTTCCTATTTTTTTGTGATCATTACATGTGAAAATTTGGAGCTAGAGACCACAGATGAGAGAAAGCATCTGTCATTTTTACTTCTGGGTCTTGTTTATCTCACTCAATATAATCTTTCCTAGGTCCACACATTTACTGTGATGAGTTCTTTAGAGCTAAATGTGCTTTATATTGTATAAATGTGCCACATTTTTATTAACCATTCATCAGTTGAAGGACATTTTGTTTGTTTGCATTTCCTGGCTATTTTGATTAGGGTTAATATGAATCTTCCAGAGCAAATATCTATGGGTCCTTTTCAAGAAGTTCCTTCCTATTTCTACATATTATGGAGTACTGTCTATATTTTTCTTCTAATAGCTGTAGTGTTTCTCACTTCAAAATAAGGTCATTGGTTTACCAAGGTGTAATATTTCTGCAGGGTGTTATGGGAGGACTTTCAATTTTCTAGTGCTTTTTTATTTAAAAAAAAAATCTCTATCTTCAGTGCATTTAATTTTCCACTGTAGCAGTCATTTACCTTCTTGGCTAGACTTATTTCAAAATTTCATGATCTTTGATGATATTAGAAATGGAAGTGTGAGTACGATTGCTTAGCATTTTTGTTTTCTTACTATTAGTATACAGAAAAGCTACTCATTTTTTGGTAATTTTTTTGTTTGTTTTTGGCTTTGCTTTTTTTTTTTTTTTTTGATACAGGGTCTCTCTATATCACAGTGGATTGCTTGAAATGAAATATGTAGACAAGACTGAATATTGTGACCAATTCTTAGTCATTAAGTAATAGCTCATCAAGAATTGTTGCTATTATTGTTGCAGCATTACCTATTTTGTGCAATAGATTAATACTGATTTTATATCACATGTTTAGGAGTCATCTTTCTATTTCTATTTCTTAAAGAGTTTAAGGAGGATTGTTTGTAGTTCTTTGAAAGTCTGGTACAAATCTGCCATGTGAATCTCCCTCGATCTGTATGATTTTTAGGCATATCTATTGATTACACGTTCAATTTTATACTTTATTATGTGTCTTTTTAGGTTGTTCTATTCCTGGTTTAACTTTGGTAGTTTGGATGATCTAAGAAATTCATCCATTACACACACACACACACACACACACACACACACACACACCTTTTTCTGGTACCAGGTTTCAAAATATCCTTCTTTGTATTTCTTTGGTATCTATTGTATTGTTGTCTTGATCATTTTCTAATTCTATTCATTTATTAATTGATTCAATCTTTATTTTGGTTAGTTATGCTAAGGGTCTGTTAACCTTGGTTATCCTCTCAAAGAACCAGCTCTTATATTTGTTGATTCTTTTTATTGCTGTTTTCTATTCCATCAATTTCTGTCTTTTTTTTTATTTCTTGCTATTGACTTGGTTTTGATATTAGTTCTTGATTTTTCAAAGTCTTGAATTCTTATATTAAGTAATTTATTTGTGTTATTTCTGATTTTTTAATATATAGATACTTAGAGTTATAACTTTCTCTTGTAAGACTGCTTTAATTTTGTCCCAGATATCTTGTTATGTTATGATTTCATTTTCATTTAGTTCCAGGAAATATTTTCTTTATTTCTTATTTGACTAATTTATCATTCAATGAGTTGGTAATCTCTATGAGGTTTTACTAGAAATTTTCTTTCTCTCAAATTTAGGTTTTATTTTATAATGATCAGATAGAATATATAGAATTATTTTATTATTTCTGTATTGTTAAAGTTTGGTGTGTGTTCTCTCGTGTGATTTTTTTTTTTTTGAGAAGTTTCCATGTTCTTCTGAGTATAATGTATATACTTTGACATCTAGATGGAATATTCTGTAGATCTGTTATATCTATGTGTTATAAGATTTCATTTCATTCTGTTATTTCTTTATTTCTTAGACCAGATGGGCTATCTGTTGAAGAAAATAAGGTGATAAAGAGTGCTGAATAGACTTATGTCAAGGTGACTTTAGTTAAAATCATCTGAAATGAGTGAACCTCAATTAAAAAAAAATCTCCATAAGACTGAACTGTTGGCAAACCTGTATGACATTTGCTTAATTAGTGATTTATGTGGGAGGGCCCGGCCCACTGGTTGTCTGCTATACCTGGGCTTGTATTTGTGAGTTCTATAATAAAGCAGGTTTAAGAAGACATGGTGAGCAAGTCAGTATGTTGCTCTCTTCAATATTCTTTGCAGCAGCTTGAGCCTCCAGGTCCTTGACCTGCTTGAGTTACTGTCCTGACTCCTTTAATGATGAACTATGACATGGAAGCGTAAGCTATAAGCTATAAGCTATATTAATGTTTTCCTCCACAACTTGATTTTGGTCATGGTGATTCATTATGGCAGTAATAACCCTCACAAAAACAGAAAGTCACCTCTTATTATGAGGTTTGTATTAATCTGTATGTTTAATAATATTAGTATACTTTGTAAATGAAATTGGATAACGCAGAGACTGCTAAATATATATTAAAGAATTTTAATAATATCCTAATTGATCCCTTGATTAGAGTGAAATGCTCCTCTTTGTCTCTTTGGATCAGTTCTTGTTTAAAATCTATTTTGTTAGGTAATATTAGACTGGCAAAAGCTGCTCTCTTCTTGATTCTATTTGATTGAACAGATGAGACCATTAATATTTAAAGATCAGGGAAGTTTTTTGTGGATTGCAGCAATTTTTATGTGTTCTTAGATGTACTTTGTGTTTCAGTAATTATACTTTTTTTCTTACAGTTTTTTGTTTATTCTTATTCCTCTATTCAGTCCAAAGTATTGTGTTCAGTATTTTCTGTAGGACTGCTTTAGTGAACAAGAATTCTGTCAGTCTGTTTTTATCATGGAAAGTTTTTCTTTCTCCATCAGCAATGGTAGTTTTGTTGTATATAATAGTCTAGGATTGAAGTCATAATATTTTGGACTTGGTATGTAGTACTACAGGATCTCTGGTTTTCATGATTTTCACAGAAAACTTACATGTTATTTTGATGGGATTTCCTTTATAAGGGACTTTTTTCTTTCTTTTCTAGCTTTCAATATTGTTTTACTCTTCATAATTATGTTTTTAATTTCTTGTTTATGAGATATAATTTAGTCATAAAACAAGACACAGCAAAAATTCAATGTCTTCCAGTTGAATTTTCTCCCATACAGTCTCTGACACAACCCTGGTCAACAAGTCGAGCTAGCTGCAAAATCTCCCATGTTCAGTATGGTATCTCTTTTTTAATTAATTAATTTTTAGAAATTACAATTACATCACTTTCTTCTTCTCCTTTTATCTTCCAACCTGTTCAATATAAAACTCTTTGCTCTTTTTCAAAATCATTATTTCTTTTGTCATGGTTGTTTTATATTATAATGTTACTGTAGACAAATTTTCAGGGTTGACTATTTGTTATTGAACAACCAATTAGCATGCTCTTCCCTAGGGAAGACTAATTTCCTGCTGTCAGTTGTTTCTTTTTTGGTGGTTTCTAGTTAGGATTGTATATTTTTTCATCTTTGTTCATCTATCTCTGTACATCTTATCTTAGTTTGGGGAAGATTTCTTGTGTGATCTTGTTAAATTCGTGGTCTACTCTTGGGACTCTTATCACTTCTAGTCCTATAAAATTTGATATTTTGAAGGTGATACACATTTCTTGTATGGTCCTATCTTGTGCTTTAAAAATACTTTCATTTTATTTGATTACTTGCTTATTTTCTTGAAATCTGCTGCTTTGTCTCATGTCCTGATATTTTTATCTGCTATTTCAATAATTCGAATAGTAAGGTTTTTCATTGAGTTGGAATCTTGATATTTTCAACTTCATCTTTATTTCAGCTTGTGTTTCTTTCAGTGTTTCTATGTCTTTACCGAATTTATTTTTTAAATCCTGAATTATCTTATGTATTTCTTTCAGGTGTGTATTTTTCTGGACAATAGTCAACTGTTTATTTTTATTTTCCTGGAATTCAATGAGGTGTCTGTGTCTTCTTTAAATTCTTTAATTCATTGATAAAGATTATGATAGTTCTATTAAACTCAGTGTCCTGGGGGTTCATAAGGTATCTCTTATCAGCTAACACTTCTATAGGACTAATGAGTTTGATTAGAGACATGCGGGGCTTTTCCATTTTTGTTGCTTTCATTTTTGTGATTTGACCTGGGAATTGGCATATCTTAGGTTGTTTATCTCTTGTGATAGACTAACCTTCCTTAGTCTGTGCCAGTATAGCACCTGGCATGTACTAGGCACCACAAAGATAGTAGTTGATCTGCATAATTGGAAGCAGAGAAATGTGGTTTTGAAACTGTACATATAGAGCAGAATAGGACATACACAAATGAAGGTTCACAGCCATGGGCTAGAAACTATATTTGTGGGTTTCTCTGCAGATGGTAGAGTCTTGGGTGAAGGAAACGAAAGTGACTTAAAGTAAAATATGGTTTGCACACAGACAGGTCTTGACTGACAGTCTTTGGAACTAGGATGGTAACTTTAAAGATGGCAGACATATATGGGAAGGGAAAAATGAGGAAGCAACATATCTAGTTGTCTGGAGAAGAGAGGATTCATGACTCAGATCTGAATGTAGGCTTGTAGGTTTTGCAGATGATGTCCTTCTAACTTTTGAGACTGATCTCAGCAGTGGCTGCCAGCAAATATGTTTATTAATTTTTTTTCTTAAAAGGAACTTCTTCAAAGTCTTTTTGTGAATGCTACATGTTATTTAGAGACACTGGGGTTCCCTATTTTGAGTTCTTGGTGTCATTAATCAAAGAATTTCTATAAGAACTCAGACACAATCTCAACACCAAATTTGAGAAATAGACAACATTATAGGCAAACAAAAACTTTTGGCAGTTGCTGGAGAAAGGGTATGAAGAAAAAATTATGTCTTTTAATATGGATGTCTTAATTAAGAGGGCATGTGATAGAAAACAAAGGGACGCAAGATTATATATAGGAACCTCTTGTTAAGTATAACATTTTAAATGTGAAAGTGAGCTAGTGAGCTGAAGCAAAGTCTCACAAAATATCTTGCCACAAGATGTTTTTAGCTCTTTATAGGACCTTGAGCTTCTCCACCTTCCTATGTTCTAGTCAATATATAAATCCCAGGGAAGGAACAGCTTCCAGGCTTTCTTTGAAAATTGATTTCTTTACAGTGTCAATATTGTAGCTTTAATGAAATCCCCATTCTCCTGTCGCAGTACTAGACATGTGCTACGATTAAAAAGATTTAAGAATGAATAATTTACAAAGAACTTCCAAAAATTAAACAACCATATGGGGCTCTGCTGAAAGTAAGTTCATTACATTTATAATGAAAGAGAAAAGGGAAAAATTCACAATCAATGAAAAAAAAATGAGTGACAGCAATCATAGGCACTTTACAAAATCAAGGATAGTTTTAAAATCTTGTGAAAATGCAAAGGAGGAAAGAATATGTTACATACAAATTTGAATAGTTAGTCTTATCTGACTCTTAGAGTGTATGAAGGATAAAAGGAAAACAGAATTTCCAGGAAGATTCTGGATTCAATGAAAACTCCAAGCAAGATTATCATATATTCCCAGGAAAGACTTGAATAAGATATTAAATTCACACAATGAAGCAATAAATAACTAGAATTTTCTAGAACATGGACCACATGATCCATTTACAAGAGATATGTCTGTCAACATTTATCAACTTCAAAAAGAACAAACTCCCATATCTTCCATAACAGGTTGCCTCATCCAAATGAAAACTTCCCTCACTCAACATCTTATTAAGCATATTTTAAAACTAATAAAGTAGATTGTATAATTTGGTTCTACATGGAGGGAAGCTGTCTACTAGATCCTTCTTTCTTTACACCTGAGAAAGAAATAAACCACCATATTAAGCTAAAAAAAAAAACAAAAAACAAACAAACAAACAAAAAAAAACATTTTCAGAATTGAAGACCTAAATCAAATACTTATGTCATGAGAGAAAATGGTAGAGATAAGTTAATATAGGGAATACTTCGAAATATTTCAAAGTCAAAAAAAAATAGCCCAAAGACCACAGAAAATGGGAAAAACAGAATAAGATATGGAATACCCACAATTCAAGTAACAGACCATATGAAGTTCAAGACGAAGGAAGACTAAAGTGTGGATGCTTCAGTCCTACATAGAAGGGGGAACAAAATAATTACAGGAGGTAGAGTGAATGAGGGAACTGGGAAGGAAAGAGGAGATAGAGTGAAAATGAGGGGACAGGTTCAGGTGGTAGAGGAGAGAGGAGACAGGGGAGAAGTACAGAAGGTCAGGAAATTAAATGGAAATGTGTAGCAATGGAGGATGGGGAACTGGGGTAAACACTACAAAGTCCCAAATACCAGGGAAGCAAGAGGTTCCCAGGATACAAAGGGTGTGACATTAGCTGAAAGGGGAGATAGATCCTATAAAGACTATATCCAGTAGACAGACACCCACCTCTGTCAAGGGATGGAGGATGTGCCACCCACCCATCTAAATATTTTTAACCCAGAATTGTTACTGTGTAAAGGAAATGCAGGGACAAAGAGTGAAGCAGAGATTGAAGGAAAGGCCATCCTGAGACTGCCCCAGCTAGGGATCCATCTCATCTGCTGACACCAAACCCAGACACTATTGTTGATGCCAAGAAGCAATTGCTGACAGAAGCCTGGTATAGCTGTCTCCAGAGAGGCTCTGCCATTTCCTGACAAATACAGATGTGGATGTTCACTGCCAATCATGGGGCTGAGCACAAAGACCCTAATGGAAGAGTTAGGTGAAGTACTGAAGGAGTTGAAGGGGTTTGCAACCCCATAGGAAGAACAACAATATCAACTAACCAGACTCTGCAGAGCTCCCAGGGACTAAATCACCAACCAGAGAGTACACATGGATGGACCCATGGCTACAGCTGTGTATGTTGCAGAGGATGGCCTGATCTGGCATCAATAGGAGGGGAGACCCTCAGTCCTGTGGAGGCTTGATGCCTCAGTGTAGGGAGTTTCTAGGGCAGTGAGGTGGGAATGGAGGTAGGATCAACCTTATAGAGGCAGGGGGAGAGGGAATGTGTTAGGGGGTTTTCAGAGGGGAAACCTGCTAGTGGGACATTTGAAAATGTAAATAAATAAAATAACCAATAAAAAAGATATCATGTAAATCTAACATGGTGCTGAACTTTTGTTTAGCTAAGCATGAGTGCCAATATTCTGTATTTTGATAGGCTATGAACTCATAATGAATAGGTAAAGCACAATACCTACAGGTTTCATGCCAGGATGGACATTGACTGTCATAGCAAACATAAATACAAGGAGAAAATAATCCATTTACATAAGCATTTAAAATTTATTCTGATGGTGGGGCTGCTGTGTTTATAAAAAAGATAAAGAGAGGAAAATATGTTTTGGTGGAGGTTTAGTCAGTTATGGAGGGCTATGCTGAGGCATCCCTTGTCCCTGAGGGACCTGCCACAGGGTGAAGGTATAGTATAGAACAGAGCTTATTCAGGGTATGGGGAGGGGAGTTGAGAGGGTAGTAGAGGCAGAGAAAGAGAGAGGGAGAGAGAGAGAGAGAGAGAGAGAGAGAGAGAGAGAGAGAGAGAGAGAGAGAGAGAGAGAGAGAGAAGAGAATTAGAGGCTGGCTATGAGCACGTGGAGGGGGAGAGGAATGGGGAAAATTGGGGGAAGGGGCAAGGGGACAGAGTGAGAGCAAGAACACAAGAGCAAAAGATAACAGTGGAGACAAGAAGCCACTTTTATAGTGAGTCTGGCACACTTGGCCATTGCTAGGTAACTGTGGGCAGAGCTTACACAAAATGCTAACAGGGACCAAAATTAACAGGATGGCAGGAGCAATGCTAGAATGACAATCATCTATGTGCCACTACTGAAAATGGAGGATTCTATTGGCAATGCTTACTGGAAGGCAAGGTCAGCTGCCTGTGGAACTTCCCCAGTCTTATACCAGAACAAAATTTCAGGGTAGCCATCAAAACACCAGCTTCAGCTGCAGCTTCTACTCCCCACTGTGCATACCTCCTGTGGATCCCACAGCTCATTCCCCTTTAGACCACATCCTTTGATCCCACCTCCCAACCTGGGCAAAGATCTCCTGCTAAATCACTGGCAATGTCTGCACCCTGCCCCTCCCTCCTTTGGATCCCTTAGGCCATTTCCTAGGAACCCCTGTTCCCTCAGCTTCCTACACATCAGCTGAGAAGACTAGTAAAACAGGAAAAATTCTGCCAACACTTTCTTAAAATCGGGAGAGGAAAAAGAAACAAAGAAACAAAACCCCAATCCAAACAGGACAAACCCAGAAATCAGTAGCTATACCTATAATTAGTCCTAACCTAGATTCCTACATCAGCATAAGGACAATATTTCACACCAAAGCCCAGCTATCCTATCATAGCAGGTCCTAAATATTTCAGCATACAAGAAGGACAAGAAAAATACATTAAAACACCATATATGAATAACATAGAGGCCTTTAAAGGAGAAATGATTGAATCCCTTAAAAATGCTTCAGGAAAACAAAAACAATTGGTGTAAATAAATAAAGCCCTCAATGAAAGCCAGGAAACTACAAACTATTGAAAAAAAATTAATAAATTCCTTAAATCAAGACAACAAAACATAAACAATTAAAGGAAACTTTAAGAATGCAAACAGGAGATACAGAGGTTGATATTACCAACAAAATACAAAAGATGTAAGACAGAATGTCAGGCATTGAAGATACCATAAAAGAAACTGATACTCTCTTGGGGTTTCTATAGCTCAGTAGAAATACCAAGACCTTAGGAACTCTTAAAAGGAAAACATTGAAAAGGGCCTGATTTACAACTTGAAATTTAGTTCATTATCATCAAGGTGAGAAGCATGCAGGCAGATATGGTGCTAGAGGGGTAACTGAGGGTTGTATATCTGGATCTGCAGACCCTGAGTCTGGGTCTGACTTGAACTTCTGAAGCCTTACCGAATACCCATAGTGACACATTTTTTTTCCAATAAGGCACACCTGTTGGTCAGCATCTGCTCTGCTGGGCACATCCTCTTAGGGAGGAATAACTTAAGGCATTTGCCTGTGTTTACCCAACATTGCCACAGGGCAGGTGCCTGGCTGTAGGGAAAGAAGCACCATGATACCACTTGGGGTGGGAAAATGCAGTGTGATATGTCTGAAAGTTGGAGCTAGTAGGGGGAGGCCATGGGAGTCTCAGACTCTTGGATATCCAGTAGCCACTGAGAATCTTGGAAGAGTGAGATTGGGATTGGAGGCCCTTGGGCTAGGGACAATGTCTAGCCTGGGGCCAGGGGAAAGAGGACAATCCAGAGGTGATTGTCCTTATCTTGGTAGAGGCAGGCTTGGTGGCTTCTGTGGCTTGAAGTGCAGAGAGGCCTTCTATGGGAGAATTAAGTAGTGGTTCCATAGTTGAATGCCTTAGCCAAGGTGCCCCATTGTGGATCTTGATGAAAGGGACAGTCAGTCCATGGTTCTAAACAGTTTATTGGTTGTTCAAGGTAGAAAATGGATGCATAATGTACATTACAGACTTCTCAGAACAGACCTCAAATTAAATACCTTTGCCAAGGAGGAATGTCTGGGACAGAAACTTATCAGCTAAGTCTTCAAGGCTTCTAGGTACCTCCTTAGCATGGAAAACACTGTTTTGAGCCTAAGTGACAATAGGGAATGTTTCTTTATGTGAGGAGTGTGGTATGTGTTCCAGTCCAGGAATCTGGCAGGGGGCAGGGAGGCACCTAAGTCTCAGGTGTGTGCCTCCTGAGTCTCTGGCTCTCAAGCTGCTCTATCTTGCCAAACTTCCTCACATGGTTTTACTTCCTACACACACCTACTGCTATGTTTTATCAAAGAGAGAGAGAGAGAGAGAGAGAGAGAGAGAGAGAGAGAGAGAGAGCCAGGATATGTTTTGGTGGAGTCAGGTATGGTGAGGTGAGAGGGGTGCTGAGGCTTCCCTCTCTGTAAGGTATCAGTCATAGGAAGGATATAGTATGGAATAGCTTATTTATTTAGGACATGAGAAAGGAAGTTGGGAAGGGAGTAGAGAGGGGCTGGAGGAGGGGAAAAGGCCAGCTAGGAGCACTTGTAGAGGTGCGGGCAGGGAAGGGGGAAGGGAGGGAAGGGGCAGAGAGAGTAAGAGAGAGAGGAGGAGGCAAAAGGCCCCTTTTATAGTAAGCCAGGCATACCTGGCTGATGCCAGCTGACTGCTGGGAAAAGCCTAGAAGGAATGCTAACACCTGTTCCTGTAGTACCACTCACTGTGTGCATATGACGGTGGTTTTCATTCAAAACTTCACATTTCACTCCCTGGTACCCACAGGTTTGTAGCCGTGTCATAATGCAGAAATGCATTAAGTTAAGCTTCAAAAGTCTTATAATCTATAACAATCTCTATCCTGGATAAATGTCCAAAGTTTAATATCTCTTCTAAGACTCACAAAAATTTATTAACTGTAATATTTGTAAAATAAAAATGAGGACACAGATCACATACTTCCATCATGCAATGCCACTGGATATGTATATATATATATATATATATATATATATATATATATATATATATACTGTTTCAAAACATAGGAACAAAACATTGTGAGGGAATACTGGACCAAAGGAAGACTGAAAACTAGCATATGAAACTCCAAACACTGTATCTCCATACCTGATGTAAAAGTGCTTTTCAGATTTCCAACTTCTTTCAGCTTTCTTGACTGCAACACAGTTCTTTCTTTTGGGCTAGTTCCACCCCATGTTAGCAGATCTCCTAGGCAGGTATCTCATCACTCTGGTATCTCTAACATTTTGGGGTCTCCAAGGCAATCCAGGCATCACCCTCACTTCAACCAATGACTTCTATGGGTCTTCCTGCAGGAACAGCCCTGAATTGAACACAGCACATTTTCTTAGACATGAACAGAGATTCAATTGCCAGAGTCCATCGCTGGTAGTCTGGTTCTTTCTTGGAGGTAGTCAAGGGGATGAAAGAGTTTCTGGGATGGGGTGGGGGTGGGGTCAAGAATTGGTGTTGTGTCTCAAAAAACCAAAAAAAAAAATATCAAAAGCAAAACAAACAAACAAACAAAAAGAACAATAATAGCATTACCTATCTTGATTTTAAGTTACTCTGAAATCAGAAGCTGCAAGCCTCTGGTTTAATTAACACTTGTCACTTAACAATGGAGGATTAAGTAAAATGATCCTTTGTTCTTTTCTTCAGAAAAAGAAAAAAGGTCCTCAGCCTAGACCAGCAGACCCTAAGGCTTTATTTACCTCTTTTTCAGCTAGGGAAAGTTGCTCACAGGAAGAGAACAAAAAAAATCATAAATTGAATGAGATATTACAGCAGATGTTTTCATGTGTTTCTATTTAGAATAGTTATGTAACTAGATATTTATTTTCTGTCACCAGCTCCACAGTTTCATTGAAAGCTAAAAAACCGTAATTTTGTGAAGAAGTTCTTATTGAAGTTTTGAAGAGACAAACTAAATCAATATGTTCTCTTCTGTCCTTGTACCTATAATAAATCATTAGTTTCCATTTACAATCTTTGGTTAATTGTTTACAACCTCTTATAATGTGTTCTAAATTATAAATGTCTGTGTCCTATCTTAGAAGTTAAAACTAGCAGAGTTCTAACTGCAGTTTTTATATCAGAGAGAGCTTTCTTTAATAGCAGTCCTATTATAAAAGGTTTAATAATTGCTTATAGAATATTAGAAATTATTATAGGACCATCATTAAGAATTACAAAATCTATTTTTCTATATAATATTACTATAAGACAGTACATCTATGTTGAGTTACAGAAATCTGCCCCAAAAGGTAGGCTAATATGTACTGATTGTTGTATATTTTTAATAATAACAGGAAACACATACAAATAGCAGGGATATTTCCTAAAATGTAGTCCTCTTTGGCCTTGCCTAAAATGGGCTCATTTATCATGATTTACAGATCATTGTGAAACTTTGTCAGGAAGATCACCTGCTAGCTTTTAAATTCTACTAGATGACTCCTGGCATTCCATAACCCTGTTCTTTTATTCATGACTCTAAAATCAGAATTGAATGGACAAAACTGCCAAAGTTGCTGTTTTCTGGGAATGGAACATGTCTTTCTCCTCCAAATATATTTTTAAAAGCTTTCTGTTTTCCATAAGAAGAGAGGAAAGAGAAGAAATCTAGCTCAATGGCCTAGAAAATATTTTCAAGAAAGTCATAGAAGAAAAACTTTCCTAACCTACAAAAGAACATACATAATAGGTACAAAAATCATACATACTATCAAATAGATAAGACCACAAAAGAATGTCCCTTCACTACATAATCAAATAATCAAAACATTAAATGTACAGAACAAGACAAGAATACTACAAGCAAAGAAAGCAACAATAGCAACAAAAACCAAACCAAACAAAATAAAAAACCCAACCAAACAACCAAACTAACTGACCAAACAAATAATGCATAAAAGGCAGATCTATTAGAATTACAACTGACTTGTCAATGGAAACACTAAAAGCAAGAAAGGCTTGAATAGATATGCTAAAGATGCTGAGACTACAGACATCATTTTAGATTAATATATCCAACAAAACTTTCAATCTCCACAAGTCGAAAGAATAAGATATTCCATGAAAAAAATAAGAATTTATCAATAACTATTGACAAATATAGCCCAACAAAAGGTGCTTGACTGAAAAGTTCAAACCAAGTAAGTTGCATGACTATACATATGAAAATACAGGAAATAATCTCACAGCAGCAAAACAAAAAGAGAAAAACACTCACTCACACACAGACACAGACACACACACACACACACACACACACACAGCAATACTCCCCCAAACCACCACCAAAAGAATAACAAGTATTAAACATTATTGTTTATTGATGTGTCAATATCAATGGTCTTAATCCTCCAATTAAAAAGTCAAATTAACCAAATGAATAGTAAAACAGGGCCCATCCTTTTACTGCATACACGAAACAAACTTAATCATCAAGAATAGACACTACATCAGGATAAATGGTTGGAAAAAGATATTCCAAGAAAATGGCCAAAAAGGCAAACAGGTATAGCCATTTTAATTTTTATTGAAATAGATTTCAAACTAAAATTAATCAAGAGATGGAAAAGTGCACTAAATATTCGTCAATGGAAAAATTCACAAAGATGTCATTTTAGTTATTAACATCTATGCCCCATACACAAGGAAACCCAAATTTAAACAAAACAAAACAACAAAACACTACAACAGCTTTAATCACACACTGACACCAATATACTAATAATGGCAGATTTCAATATATTACTGTCACCACAATGGACAATTATCCAGACAAAAATTAAACAAAGAAATGCAGGAGCTAGCTGACATTACAAATGAGCCTAAAAGATATTTACAGAACATTTCACCTACACACACACACACACACACACACACACACACACAGAGAGAGAGAGAGAGAGAGAGAGAGAGACAGAGACAGAGACACAGAGACAGAGAGAGACAGAGAGAGATACATGCACACACATAAGTTTTTTTCGAGGTGTAGCACAGAACTTTCTTCCCAGTTGCCCACATTATTGGACATAAAACAAGTATCAATACATACAAGAATATTGATGTACCCCATACGGGTAAATAATTAATAATGAGTACTTCCCTGCCAAGCCTCTGCATCAAGTCCCAACAGGTCCAGCTCAGGGAGACTCTTACTGTCTGCACTAAACCAATGATATTCAGCTAGCTCTCACAGCATTCCAGCTGTGTGTCTTCTCTGCCATAGACTCTCTAAATGTTGGGAATTCCGCACTCTTGCCCTACACGAAAATACCCAGTAAAGCATGATTCTTAAACTTAGTTAGCCAATATATATTTGTGTATATAAAACTCCCAATTACATAATCCCAGAAATATGTCTGAAGACATCTGGATATCCACTTCTCTCTTCTGCCCTGCTCATGCAAATCTCTCTCTCTCTCTCTCTCTCTCTCTCTCTCTCTCTCTCTCTCTCTCTCTCTCTCTCTCTCTCTCTCTCTCTCTCTCCCCCATCACTTCCCTTAGGTCCTCCTCCTCTATACCCTCCAATCACTGGCCTGGCCTCTCACTGCCTCAATGTGAATGGATATGAAATACCTTTCTTTTTTTTTTTCCATGTAAATCTGCAATTTTATCAGAAAATATTTATAATTATACTTTCAATCAACTTAGGAATAGTTTTATGCCTACCATTTTATCTGTATAATTTTCCATGAAATAGTCAAATTTTTAAAAGTTTTTTTTTTTATTTACATTCAAAATCATTTCCCCTTTCCCGTTTCCTCCCTAACCGAAAGTCTCTTAAGCCACCTTCCCTCCCTCTTTTGCCCATTCAACCCCCTCTGGCTTCACTGTCCTGACATTACCCTGCATCCAGTCATCCCAGGACCAGGGGTCTCTCCTTCCATCTTCTTAGAAATCTATTGATATGTGAATTGTGTCTAGGGTATTCCAAGATTCTGGGTTAATATACCCTTATCAGTGACTGCATACCATGTGTGTTCTTTTGTGATTGGGTTACCTCACTAAGAATGATATTTTCAAGTTCTGACCATTTGCCTAGGAATTTCTTGAATTCAATGTTTTTAATTGCAGAGTAGAATTCCATTGTGCAAATATACCACATCTTCTGAATCCATTCCTCCGCTGAGGGACATCTGGGTTCATTCCAGCTTCTGGCTATTATAAATAAGGCTTCTATGAACATAGTGGAGCATGTGTCCTTATTGCATGCAGGTAAAACCTCTGGGTATATGCCCAGGAGTGGTATAGCTGGATCCTCCAGTAGTGTCATGCCTAGTTTTCTGAGGAACCGCCAGACTGTTTTCCAGAGTGGTTGTACCAGCTTGCAATCCCACCAGCAGTGGAGGAGTGTTCCTCTTTCTACACATTCTCGCCAACAACTGCTGTCTCCTGAGTTTTTGATCTTAGCCATTCTGACTGGTGTGAGATGGAATCTCAGGGTTGTTTTGATTTGCATTTCCCTAATGACTAAGGATGATGAACATCTCTTTAGGTGCTTCTCAGCCATTAGATATTCTTCAGGTGAGAACTCTTTGTTTAGCTCTGTACCCCATTTTTTAATAGGATTACTTGCCTCTCTGGAGTTTAATTTCTTGACTTCTTTGTATATATTGGATATTAGCCCTCTGTCGGATGTAGGGTTGGTAAAGATCATTTCCCAGTTAGTTGGCTGCCGCTTTGTCTTTTTGACAGTGTCTTTTGCCTTGCAAAAACTTTGTAATTTAATGAGGTCCCATTTGTCAATTCTTGATCTTAGAACATAAGCTATTGGAGTTCTATTCATGAAATTCTCCCCTGTGCCCATATGTTCAAGGTTCTTCCCTAGTTTCCTTTCTATTAGTTTCAGTGTGTCTGGTTTTATGTGGAGGTCCTTGATCCACTTGGAATTGAGCTTAGGGCAAGGAGATAAGAATGGGTCAATTTGCATTCTTCTGCATGTTGACCTCTAGTTGATCCAGCACCATTTGTTGAAAAGGCTATATTTTTTCTACTGGATGGTTTTAGCTCCTTTGTCAAAGGTCAAATGACCATAGGAGTGTGGATTCATTTCTGGGTCTTCAATTCTGTTCCATTGATCTACATGCCTGTCACTGTACCAATACCATGCAGTTTTCAGCACTATTGCTCTGTAGTACAGATTGAGGTCCGGGATACTAATTCCCCCACTGGTTCTTTTCCTCTTGAGAATAGTTTTAGCTATCCTGGGTTTTCTGTTATTCCAGATGAATTTTTGAATTGCTCTTTCTAACTCTATGAAGAATTGAGTTGGGATTTTGATGGAGATTGCATTGATTTTGTATATTGCTTTTGGCAACATGGTCATTTTTATTATATTAATCCTGCCAATCCATGAGCTTGGCAGATTTTTCCATCTTCTGAGGTCTTCTTCAATTTCTATCTTTAGAGACTTGAAGTTCTTGTCATACAGATCTTTCACTTGTTTGGTTAGAGTCACACCAAGATACTTTATAGTGTTTGTGGCTATCGTGAAGGGTATTTCTCTTGCTTCTTTCTCAGCCTGCTTATCCTTTGAGTATAGGAAGACTACTGACTTGCTTGAGTTGATGTTATATCCGGCCACATTGCTGAAGTTGTTTATCCGCTGTAGGAGTTCTCTGGTGGAGTTCTTTGGGTCGCTCAAGTATAGTATCATATCGTCTGCAAATAGTGATAGTTTGACTTCTTCCTTTCCAAATTTTATCCCTTTTACCTCTTTTTGTTGTCTAATTGCTCTAGCTAGAACTTCAAGTACTATATTGAAAAGATATGGAGAGAGAGGACAGCCTTGTCTAGTCCCTGATTTTAGTGGGATTGCTTCAAGTTTCTCTCCATTTAGATTGATGTTGGCTACCGGTTTGCTGTAAATTGCTTTTACTATGCTTAAATAGGGGCCTCGAATTCCTGATCTTTCCAAGACCTTTAGCATGAAAGGATGCTGAGTTTTTTCAAATGATTTCTCAGCATCTAATGAGATGACCATGTGGGTTTTTTCTTTGAGATTGTTTATATAGTGGATTACATTGATGGATTTCCTTATATTGAACCATCCCTGCATCCCTGGGATGAAGCCTACTTGATTGTGGTGAATGATCGTTTTTGATGTGTTTTTGGATTTGCTTGGCAAGAATTTTATTGAGTATTTTTGCATCAACATTTATAAGAGAGATTGGCCTGAGATTCGCTTTCTTTGTAGGTTCTTTGTGTGCTTTTGGTAATAGCTTAAGTGTGGCATCATAGAACGAGTTGGGTAGTGATCCTTCTGCTTCTATTTTGGTGAATAGTTTGAAGAGTATTGATGTTAGGTCTTCTTTGAAGGTCTGATAGAATTCTGCACTAAAACCATCTGGACCTGTGCTCCTTTTGGTTGGAAGACTTCCAATGATGACTCCTATTTCTTCAGGGGTTATAGGACGGTTTAGATGGTCATTTGATCCTGATTTTATTTTGGTATTTGGTATCTGTCAAGGAAATTGTCCATTGCCTCGAAATTTTCTAGTTGTGTTGAATACAGGCTTTAGTAGTAGGATCTGATGATTTTTTGAATTTCCTCAATTTCTGTTGTTATATCTCCCTTTTCCTTTCTGATTTTATTGATTTGGATACTGTCTCTGTGCCCTCTAGCTAGTCTGGCTAAGGGCTTATCTATCTTGTTGATTTTCTCAAAGAACCAACTCCTCGTTTTGTTGATTCTTTGTATGATTTTATTTGTTCCTACTTGATTTATTTCAGCCCTGAGTTTGATGATTTCCTCCCTTCTACTCCTCTTGGGTGTATTTGCTTCTTTTTGTTCCAGGGCATTCAGGTGTGCCATTAAGCTGTTAGTGTATGCTGTCTCCCGTTTCATTTTGGTGGCACTCAGGGCTATGAATTTTCCTCTTAACACTGCTTTCATTGTGTCCCATAAATTAGTGTATGCTGTACCTTCATTTTCATTAAATTTTAAAAAGTCTTTGAATTCTTTCTTTATTTCCTCCTTGACCAAATTATCATTGAGTAGAGCATTGTTCAACCTCCATGTGTATGTAGGTTTTCTGTTGTTTTTGTTGCCATTGAAGACCACCCTTATTCCAAAGTGATCTGATAGGAGGCAAGGGATTAGCTTGATCTTCTTATATCTTTTGAGGTCTGATTTGTGGCCAATTATATGGTCAATTTTGGAGAAGGTAGCATAAGATGCTGAGAAGAAGGTGTATTCTTTTGCTCTAGGATGTAATGTTCTTTATATATCTGTTAGTTCCATTTGGTCCAAGGCTTCAATTAGATTCACTGTGTCCTTGTCTAGTTTCTGCTTTCCATTTCAGAGATCGGGGTGTTGAAGTCACCCACTATTATTGTGTGAGTTGCGATGTGTGATTTGAGCTTTAGTAAAGTTTCTTTTATGAATGAGGATGCCCTTGCATTTGGAGCATAGATATTCAGAATTGAGAGTTCTTCTTGGTGGATTTTTCCCTTAATCAGTATGTAGTGTCCTTCTGTGTCTTTTTTGATGACTTTAGGTTGAAAGTCAATTTTATCTGATATTAGGATGGCTACTCCAGCTCGTTTCTTGGGACCATTTGCTTGTAAAATTATTTTCCAGACTTTTACTCTGAGGTAGTGTTTGTCTTTGACCCTGAGGTGCATTTTCTGCATGCAGCAAAATGCTGGGTCCTGTTTACATATCCAGTCTGTTAGTCTATGTCTTTTTATTGGGGAATTGAGACCATTGATATTAAGAGAGATTAACGAATAGTGATTATTGCCACCTGCTATTCTTGATGCTATCTTTATGTTTGAGTTGTTATCTACTTTTGGGTTTGATACAAGAAGGTTACTATCTCGTTTTTTCCAGGGTGTTGTTTCTCTCCTTGTATTGGTGGTTTCCACCTATTATCGTTTGCAGGCTGGGTTTGTGGAAAGATATTGTGAAAATTTGGTTTTATCATTGAATATCTTGGTCTCTCCATCTATGGTGATTGAGAGTTTTGCTGGGCATAGTAGTCTAGGCTGGCATTTGTGTTCTCTTAGTGTCTGCATGAGATCTGCCCAGGATCTTCTGGCTTTCATAGTCCCTGGTGAGAAGTCTGATGTCATTCAGATAGGTCTTCCTTTGCATGTTGCTTGGCCCTTTTCTCTTACTGCTTTTAATATTCTTTCTTTGTTTAGTACATTTGATGTTTTGATTATTATGTGACAGGAGGTATTTAAGTTCTGGTCCAGTCTGTTTGGAGTTCCGTAGGCTTCTTGTACATTCATCAGCATCTCTCTCTTTAGGTTAGGGAAGTTTTCCTCCATAATTTTGTTGAAGATGTTTACTGGCCCTTTAAGTTGCAAATCTTCATTCTCATCTGTACCTATAACCCTTACGTTTGGTCTTCTCATTGTGTCCTGGATTTCTTGGATGTTTTGGGTTGCACATTTTTTGCATTTTGCATTTTCTTTGACTGTTGAGTAGATGCTTTCTATGGTATCTTCAGCACCTGAGATTCTTTTTTCCATCTCTTGTATTCTATTGTTGATGTTTGCATCTATGATTCCTGATTTCTTCCCAAGGTTTTCTGTCTCCAAACTTGTCTCCCTTTGTGATTTCTTAGTTGTTTCTACTCCCTTTTCTAGATCCTGGATGGATTTGCTGAGATCCTTCACTTGTTTTTGTATTTTCCTGTATTTCTTTAAGGTATTTTTGGGTTTCCTCTTTCAGGATTTCTGCCTGTTGACCCAAGTTCTCCTCTATTTCTCTAAGCAATTTTTGTGTTTCCTCCTCATGGGCTTCCATCTGTTGATCCATCGTCTCCTGCATTTCTTTAGGCAATTCTCGTTTTTCCTTTGTAAGGGCATCTATCCATTGATTCATTTCTTTAAGCAATTTTTTTGTTGCCTCCCTAAGGGCATCCATCTGTTGATCCATATTCTTCTGCATTTCTTTATGCAATTTTTGTGATTCCTTTGAAAGTGCATCTACACATTGATTCATTTCTTTAAGTGATTTTTGTGTTGCCTCCTTGTGGGCCTCCATCTGTTGACCTATGTTATCCTGCATTTCTCTAAGCGATTTTTGTGTTTTCTTTGTTAGGGCTTCTAACCGTTGATTCATGGTCTCCTGTAATTCTTTATTAGATTTATTTGTGTCCTTCTTGTGATCCTCTAATAGCATCATGAGAAGTGATTTTAAATCCAGATCTTGTCTTTCGGGTGTGGTGGGGTATCCAGGACTTGCTGCTGTTGGAGACTTAGGTTCTGATGGTGCCATATTACTTTGATTTCTGTTAGTAATGTTCCTACATTTGCCTTTTGCCATCTGGTTACCTCTGGTGTTAGTTGATCCTGCTGTCACTGGCTGTTGTTTGGACCTCCTGTGAGCCTGCAAAGCTATTTCTGACCCCCCTGGATTACCAGGATTCCTCTGGCACAGATTTCTGTGGCCTGCCCTGCACAGAGTGACTTTGGAGCCCTGATGTGCCTTGCCCAAAGTGATGTTATATTGGGGAGTGCCTGCACATCCAAAGGCTCAGCGTAGTGGATTTCTGGAGCAGAAGTCGCCAAAGGGAGTCTGGTAGGCTCCCACCCTGTGCAGGGGTGTGTGATCTCTCCCAGAGGGGGAGGGAGTGGGGGACCCTCTGCAGGGCAGAAGTCCCACAGCAGAGCTGGCGTGTCGGTTACTGCAGACCTGCCCAGCTCTTGGGAGAAGGGTACACACAAACTGCCTGAGACCCAAGTGATATTATGCCTGTCTGTCTCTGAGCCTGGAGCTCCCAACTCCCCTTATGCTGGAGCAAAGATGGCGGAGTGCACTCTGCACTCTCTTGGCAGTGCAGGTCACTCTGTAGGGGAGATGGCCCATAGCAGAGCTGGCTCCCAGAGAACCTCAGTGCTGTCCTGCTCTTGGGCACAGATGGAAGCCCCAACAGGCTGTGTCCCAAGCGATGTTATATTGGGGGGAACCTGGATACCTGTCTCCTCAGTGCAGTAGATCCAGGAACAGAGGTCGCCAAAGGGAAGCTGGTAGGTTCCCGCCCCATGAAATATCTTTCAACAGCACCCTATCATCCTACACATTATCAGACCTCCATGGAATAAATGACAGAGAACATACAAACTCATAGAAATTGAACAAATCTCCAAGAAAAATAAGTCAAAAACAAAATAAAGAAACTAAATATGGTGAACAATTCTGTGACAATGAATAAACAACATACCCAAACGTATGGGCCACAATGAAAGATTTTCTATGAAGAAATTTCATAGAACTGACAGTCTACATTACAAAAATGGAAAGATCTCATTTTAGCAACCTAAAAGCACATCTAAAAAGTATAGAACAAAAAGCAAAGGCACACCCAAGGGTGTGATAGCAAGAAATGATCAAACTGAGTGAAGAAATCAATAAAATTAAAAAAGAGACATTAATGTAAATAATCAATGAAACAAAGGTTTTGCTCTTTGAGAAAATTAACAAGATAGACAAACCCTTATCCAACTAACTGAAGGACAGAGAAAATATTCAAATTAACAAAATAATAAACAGAAAGTACAAGAGATATTGAGGCTATTCAGAAAATTCTAAGAAAAAACTTTAACAACTTGTGCTATGCCAAAATGGAAAATGTAAGGGAAATGGGAATTTTCTTGATAGGTACCACTTTCAAAAATTATATGAATATCAGGTAAACAATTTAAATCATAATCTCCAGTAAAATAGTAAAGGTAATTAAAAATCTCTCCCAACCAACAAAAGCTCAAGGCAAGATGGTTTTAGTGCAGAATCCTACCAGACTTTTCAAAGATTTAATGCTAATAATCCTCAAATTGTTCCATAAATTAGAATCAGATGTAGTATTGCTCACATTTTGTCAGACCACAATTACCGTAATAACGATACCACATAATGATGCAACAAAAACAGTCAATTTCAGATCCATATACCTTATGAACATTGTTGCAAAAAATACTCAATCAAATACTTGTAAACAGAATCTAACAGCACATCCAAAGTAATAATCCATTTTTATCAAGTATGGATGCATGGATGGTTCATCATACATAAGCAAGTAAATGCAATCCATCATATAAATAAACTTAATTAAACAATAACAACAACAACAACAACAAAATATGATCATTTCATTAGATGCTGAAAAAAAAACTTTTTTGACAAAAATCCAACAAACTTTCATGAAAATTGTCCTGGAGAGATCAGAAATACAATGGACACACCTCAACACACTACATGCAATTTATAGTACTTTATATCCAAAATCAAATTAAATGGAAATATATATAAAGCAATTCCACTAAAATCAGGAAAAAGACAAGGTTTCTGACTCGATATCTATTCAGAATAGGACCTGAAGGATATCAAAGGGATAAAACCTGTAAAGGAATGAGTCAAGGTGTCATATATATATATATATATATATATATATATATATATGTGTGTGTGTGTGTGTGTGTGTGTGTGTGTGTGTGTGTGTGAATGCAAATATTTCACCAGGGAACTCCTAAAACTGACAAACACATTTAGAAAAGGGGATGGATACAAGAGTAACTCAAAAAAAAAAAATCAGTTCTCCTCTTATACACAAATGGCTTGAAAAAGAAATCTAGGAGAAAAACACCATTTACAATAGTAACACATAAAATAATTTATCTTCATGTAACTGTAACCTTGTAAGTAAATGGCCTCTGTGACAAGAAAGTCAAGTCTTTGAAGAAATTTAGTGAAGGAGATATCAGACAATAGAAAGATTTCCCATGCTCATGGGTTGGTAGGATTAAATAGTAAAAATAGGCATCCTACTAAAAGCATTCAACAGTTTCAATGCAATTCCCATCAAAATTACAACACAGTTCTTTACAGACCTTGAAGGAGCATTATTCAACTTTATATGAACAAACAAGCAACAACAACGATGACAACAACAAAACAGGATACCTAAAACAATATTATAAAATAAATGAATTTCTGAAGCTATTACCATCCCTGATTTCATGCTATACTGCAAAGCTATAGTAATAAAAAATGGATGGTGTTGGCATGAAAACAGATGCATTGATAAATGGAATCAAATTTAAACTAAGATATCAAGGCACAAGCCTATGGACACATGATTTTGAAAAAGAGGAAGGAAAAATACATTGGAAAACAAATACGTTAAACAATCTAGATTTCTTTTTTATTTATTAATTATTTTATTTATTTACATCCCAACTATTGTGCCTCCTCCTGCTTCCCTCCTTGCAGAATTCTTCCATCACCCTCCTCCCCTTCAACTTTGAGAGGGTGCCCACTCATCCCTCTATTCCATCACCCTGGGGCATGAAATATCTACAGTATTAGACACATTCTTTCCCATTGAGGCCAGATATGGCAGTCCTCTGCTATATATGTACCAGAAGACTTTGGCTAGCATGTGTAGGCAATTTGGTTGGTGTCTCAGTCTCTGGGAGCATCCAGAGGTTCAGGATATCACTGTTAATCTTCTGTTGGGGTTGCCATTCCCTTCAGCTCCTTGAGCCCTTCTCCTATCTCTTCTATAGGGCTCCCCAACTTCTGTCAAATGCTTGGCTGTGAATATCTGTATATATCTCAGTCAGCTGATGGTGAAACTTCTCAGAGCACAGGCATGCTAGGTTCCTGTCTGAAGGCATAAAGCAGCATTAGTAATAGTGTCAGGTATTGGTGCCCACACATCAGATAGATCCCAAGTTGGGCCAGTCAATGGGGGACGTTCCTTCAGTCTCTGTTCAATTTCTGCCCCTACATTGCTTTTAGACAGGAGTAATTTGTGGTGGAAAATTTCGTAGGTGGGTTGGTGTCCCCATCCCTTCAGTGGGAGACTTGTCTGACTTTTGGAGGTGGTCTCTTCAGGTTCCATATCCCCACTTTTGGATATTTTGTCTAAGGTCACCCACATTGAGTCCTGCGAGGCTCTCCCATCCCTCTCTGGGACTTTCTAGAAGTTCTTCATATCCCTCAGTTCTGGCAGCTGCATATTCCCATTCATCCTTTTGGCTCTCTGGACACCTCTCCTAGCTCCCATGTACCTGATCCTGCCCCCGTTATGCATTCCCCCTCTTCTAACCTTCCCAGGTCCCTTCCTCCCTTTGTTTTCCTGATCATTTTGTTCTGCCTTCTAAGTGGGATTTAAGCATCCTCACATTGGGCCTTACTTCTTGTTCAACTTCTTTGGGTCTATGGGGTACATCATGGGCATTCTGTACTTCTTGACTAATATCCACTTATCAGTGAGTAAGTACTACACGCCTGTCATTTTGAATCTGGGTTACCTCACTCAGGATACTATTTTCTAGTTCTACCCACTTGCCTGCAAAATTCATGATGTCCTCATTTTTAATAGGATAGTATTTTAATTTGGATAGTATTCCATTGTAGAAATGAACCTCATTTTCTTCTACTGATTCTTCCATTGAGGGATAGCTGGGTTGTTTCCAGTTTCTGTCTATTATAAATAAAGCTGTTATGAACATAGTGGAACATGTGTCCTTGTGGTGTGGTCAAGCATCATTTGGGTATGTGCCCAGGAGCAGCACAATCTAGCTTTCTCCATGTAGAATAATGAAGATAGATCCATATTTATTACCTGGTACAAAACCTGGTACAAAGCTCCTCATCTGATAGAGAAGAAATATCCAAAATATATGAAACTCAAGAAACTAGATATTAAAAAATGCAATTTAAAAAATGGGGTGTGGATCTAAAGAAGAATTCTTAACAGAGGAATCTCATTTGACTGAGAAACAGTTAAAGAAATGTTCAATATCCTTAGCCTTAAGTAAAATGTAAATCAAAATTACTTTGTAATTCCATGTTTTACCTGTCAGATTGACCAAAATCAGTAACAACAACAACAACAACAAAACAGTTAATGTTGACAAGGATGTGGGATAACAATACTCCTTCCTTGCTAGTACGTGTGAAAATTTGTACAGCCACTATGGAAATCAATAAGGTCGTTCCTTTTACAATCTACTTCAAGTCCTTGATATACCACTCTTGGGCATATATCCAATGAATGTTCCATCCTACTAAAAGGACACTTGCTCAGTTGTGTCCATTGTTGCTTTATTCATAATAGATTATAATCTATATATAATAGATAGTTTCATATAAACATGAAATACATATATAATATAATATATAATACATAATGCATAATACATAATATATAATAGATAATAGATGATAGATAATAGATAAAAGATAATAGATAATAGTTAATTAGTATATAATATGATACATAATACATAATAATATATAATATGTAATTATATAATATATAATGTAAAATATATAATATCTGTTATATTTATTCATTTTCAACTGAATAACTGATGAATAAATTTTGGTACATTTATATAATGGAGTATCACTTACGGGTATCAGAAGACATTATAAAATTCATAGGGAAGTGAAAAAACTAGTCCTGAATGAAGTAACCCACACCGAAGAAGAGAAATATGGTTTGCATTCACTTACAACCAGACATTATCTGTTAAGTAAACGATAAACTATAATTCCTAGACACAGAGAGATTATGTAAAGGATCATGAATCATCCTGGGTATGGTAAATAGAATGATTTTAAGGATTGACCTTGGATGAGTAGTGAAGACAGCAGAAGTGATCAGATATGGGTGTGTTGGAAGAGAGTACAGGGACAGGTATGAAATCCTGGTGAGGTGCTAACTTTGTGAAATTTCTAAGAATGACCCAAGTGAGGAATCCTAGTAGGAAAGGATGCAAAGTTTGAACTGGCCAAGTTTTGTAGCCTGACAAGGCTTCCAGTGCTAGGTTTACAGATTGTTGAATTGTTGGCAGAGGAGGAAACATGAAGATTTCTAAACAACCCAAGGTGATGCTAAGAGAGAAAGTTGCCCTCTATCACTAGAGTCTTATTGCTGAGGACAACTTCTTCTAAGCTCACTGAGTAAAACGATCAAGATGATGCAACTTTGGAGCCTTCACACTACATTCTAGTCTCTTTGGTTTGAGAAGTTTATTCTAATGGCTAAGGAAAGAAAAACCTACACTCTATCACACCCACAAAACCTTCTGACTGTAGTCAATCCTTTCTGCAAGGTGTACTGAGAAAATGGTGGCACAGAACATGTTGGAGTGGCCAAACAATGTTTAGTTGAACTTGATGCCACCCCATGAGAGGGAGCCCATTTCCTATATTCCCTGGGTGGCCACAAACAGGAGATTGGACAACCCAGAGACCTATGGTAGAATCATGATTGACAAATGAATAAAAGAAAGAAAGAATGAATGAGTGAATGAATGAAATGATTATAGTGATATTTTTCTATACTCATAGATGCCTTGTCCAATGGTAATTGGAGAGGCTTCCTCTAGCAGCAGATGGGAACAGATTCTGAGAACCTATAGCCAGGAATTATACAGAGAGTTTAAATTGGAGGTCTCCATCAGCTTCCTTCCCTTGGAGATCTGAGATTTCAGTGAAAATGGGGGGAGAAAAGGCTACTGGAGTCAGCAGGAATGGGGGACATTAGAAGAATATGGCCAACTGAATCAACTAAGTAGGGCTCACATTAGCTCACAGAGACTGATAAGACAAGTAAGGGACCTGCATGGGTCTGTACCAGGTCCTTTGCATATATGTTAAGTCTGTTAGATTGGTGTTTTGCCATACTCCTAACAGTGAAAGCAAGTATATCTGTGACTCTTTTGTTTCTTTTGCCTGCTCTCCATTCTCTTTTACTCCTATTAGTTGCCTCATCCAGCCTCAATACAAGGACATATGTCTTTTCATATTTTATCTTCTTTTTCATGCCTGACTGTATTTTCTTGGAGATCTGCTCTTTTCTGAAGAGGAAATGGGAGTGAGTAGTAAGTGGATCTGGGAGAGAGTGGAAGTGGTGGCCTGGGTGATAGACTGGAGGAATAGATGAAAGGAAAATTGTGATATGGATATATTTTATGAGAGAAGAATCTATTTTAAAGACCCGTTTAAAGAAAAGGAAGAGGGGCTGGAGAGATGGCTCAGCGGTTAAGAGCACTGACTGCTCTTCTGAAGGTCCTGAGTTCAAATCCCAGCAACCACCATCTGTAATGGAATCTGAGGCCCTCTTCTGGAGTGTCTGAATTCAGCTACAGTGTACTTACATACAATAAATAGATAAATTTAAAAAAAAAGCAAAAGAAAAACAGTGACTGGGATTAAAGAAAAGGAAGATATAATGACAGAAACTGAAGAAATTAAAAAAAAAACCTACAGATCCTACTACAAAAGCCTATACTGAACAAAACTGGAAAATCTGGATGAAATGGACAATTTTCAAGATAGATACTAAATATCACAGGAACAGAAAAACCATCGAAACAGTCCCATAACTACTAAAGTAATAGAAGCAGTCATTAAAAGCCTCCCAACCAAAAAAAAAAAAAAAAAATGCTCAGGACCAGATCGGTTCAATGCAGAATTCTACAGACCTTCACAGAAGACCTAATACCAATACTCTTCAAACTGTTCCACAAAATAGAAACAGATGGAACACTACCCAACTCGTTCTATGAAGCCACAGTAATGATGTTACAAAAACCACACAAAGGCCCAACAAAGAAAGAGAATTTCAGAACAATTTGCCTTATGAATATCGATGCAAAAATACTCAATACAATTCTCAAAAACTGAATCCAAGAATACATCAAAGCAGTCACTCACCATGATCAAGTAGGCTTTACCCAGGGATGCAGGAATGGTTCAATATAAATAAATCCATCAATGTAATCCAATACATAAACAGACTCAAAGAAAAATAAAACACATGATCATTTCATTAGAAGCTGAAAAAGCATTTGACACAATTCAACATCCCTTCATGTTAAAGGAATTGGAAAGATAAGGAATTCAAGGCCCATACCTAAACATAGTAAAAGCAATATACAGCAAACAAGTAGCCAACATCAAACTAAGTGGAGAGAAACTTGAAGAACTCCCACTAAAACCAGGGGCAAAACAAGCTGCCCACTCTCTCCCTATCTATTCAATAGAGTACTTGAAGTTCTAGCTAGGGCAATTAGACAGCAAAAGGAGGTCAAAGGGATACAAATTGGAAAGGAAGAAGTCAAGATATCGCTATTTGCATATAATATGATAGTATACTTAAGTGACCCCCAAAACTCCAACAGGCAACTCCAAAACATAATAAACAACTTCAGCAAAGTGGATGGATCTAAAAATAACTCAAACAAATCAGTAGCCTTCCTATACTCAAAGGTTAAACAGGATGAGAAAGAAATCATAGAAATGACATCCTTCACAATAGTCACAAACAATATAAAATAACTTAGAATGACTCTAATCAAACAAATGAAAAATCTGTGTGTCAGTAACTTCAGGTCTCCGAAGAAAGAAATCAAAAAAAGACCTCAGAATATAGATAAATCTCCTATGTTCAGGATTAATAGAGTAACAATGTCCATCTTGCTGAAAACAATCTACAGTTTCAGTGAAATCCCCATCAAAGTTCCAACTCAGTTCTTCAAAGAATTAGAAAGAGCAATTCCTAAATTCTTTTGGAAGAAGAGAAAACCCAGGATAGTCAAAACTATTCTCAACAAAAAAATAACTTCTTGAAGAATAAACATTCCTGACCTCAAGCTGTACTGCAGAGCATTAATGATAAAAACTGCATGTTATTGGTACAGTGACAGGCAGGTTGATCAATGGAATAAAATTGAAGTCCCAGAAATGAATCCAGATAATGCTGGTCACTTGATCTTTGACAAAGGAGCTAAAATCATCCAGTGGAAAAAGGACAGCATTTTCAACAAAGGGTGCTGATTCAACTGGTAGTCAACATGTAGAAGACTGCAAATAGAACCATTCTTATCTCCCTATAGAAAGCTCAAGTTCAAGTGGATCAAAGACCTCCACATAAAACCAGATACAGTGAATCTAACTGAAGAGAAAGTGAGGAAAAGTCTCAAACAAATGGGCACATGGGAAAAGTTCCTGAACATAACACCAGTGGTTTATTATCTAAGATCAAGAATTGACAAGCCTCACAAAACTGTAAAGCTTCTGTAAGGCAAAGGACACTGTCAATATGACAAAATGACAACCAGCAGATTTGGAAAAGATCTTTACCAATTTCACATCCGATTGAGGGCTAATATCTAATATACAAAGAACTCAAGAAGTTAGACTCCATGGGACAATATTTAATAATGGAGAATAACCCTATTTAAAAATGGAGAACAGAGCTAAACAGAGAATTCCCATTTGAGGAAACTGAAATGTCTGAGAACACCTAAAGAAATGTTCAACACACTTAGTCATCAAGGAAATGCAAATCCAAACAACCCTGAGATTCCACCTCACACGAGTCAGAATGGCTAAAATGAAAAACTCTGGTGACAGCCAAGGATGTGGAGAAAGATTAATACTCCCACATTGCTGGTGGGATTACAAACTGGAACAACTACTCTGGAAATCAGTCTGGTAGTTCCTTAGAAAATTGGACATAGTGCTTCCAGAGGACCCAGCTATACCACTTCTGTGCATATACCCAGAAGATGCTCCAACATGTAATAAGGTTATGTGCTCCTTTATGTTCACAGCAACCATATTTATAATTTCCAGAAGCTGGAAACCACCCAGATGTTCCTCAACAGAGGAATGGTTACAGAAAATAAGGTACATTTATACAATGGAATACTTATCAGCTACTAAAAAGAATGAATTCATGAAATTCACAGGCAAATGAATGGAACTTGAAAATATCTTCCTGAGTGAGGTAGCTCAGTCACAAAAGAAGATACATGGTATGTACTCACTGCGAAGTGGATATTAGCCCAAAAGTTCAGAATACCCAGGATTCAATTCACAGACCATATGAAGCCTAAGTAGAATGAAGAGCAAAATGCAGATGCTTCAATGTTTCTTAGAATGGTGAACAAAATACTCACAGGAGGAAATATGGAGACAAAATGTGGATCAGAGACTAAAGGAAAGGCCATGCAGAGACTGGCCCATCTGGGGATTCATCCTATATACAGTCACCAGACTAGGATATTATTGTGGATGCTGGTAAGTGCTTGGTGTTGGAAGCCTGATATGGCAGTCTCCAGAGAGGCTCTGCCAGAGCCTGACAAATACAGAGCAGATGCTCATAGTCATCAATTGGACTGAGTATGGGAGTCCCGGATGGAGGTGTTGGAGAAGGGAATGAAGGAGCTTTGCAGCCCCATGGAGGGTATTAACAATGTGAAAAGGTCAGGCCCCTCGAACACCTGGAGACTGATCCATCAACCAAAGAATACACATGGAGGCATCCATGTCGCTGGCTGCATATTTGGCAGAGAATGTCCTTGTAGACATCAGTGGGAGAATAGGCCCTTTGGCCTGAGGGTGTTTGATGTCCCATTGCCAGGGCACAATAAGGGAGGTGGGTGCTGGAGCACCCTCATAGAGGTAGGGGGACAGAGGATTCGATAGGGTGTCTCTGAATGGGAGTTATTGAAAGGGGTAAACATTTGAAATATAAATAAAGAATATATCCAATAAAAAAAAACAGGATTAATCTTCTTGGGAAAAATAAAAGGAGATAATCTCAGAATACACAAATCAAATAATTATTTCACCATGTAAGCCACAGACAAGACTGTCTTTTACAAAATTTACATGATGATACCTTTGGCTTCAGAATTGCAAAGGGAGTTTCTTAACTCTTATTCAAAAAGGTGAACGGGATAGTTCACTATTTTCATTGCCAGGATAACTCTAGACTAGAATAATATAATAATTTCTTATCTCTTTGTTCTGACAAAATACAGAGAAACACTTTTTGGGAGTATGCATTTATTTCATTTCAAACTTCTCACTGTGTGGCTAATCATTATGAGGAAAACATTATGGCTACCAAGTTGTCCAGGTGGTGGTACGGAGGCAGATACTGGTTACATGGTGCTAAATATGAAGGAAAAATATAGAAAATAAATTAGCCAGGCATATAACCTTCATTGTGGATCTATAAAGCCCCAGGATTATCAATTTATTCCTGCCTCTTTAAGGTTTCACACCCTCCCAAAACAACATCCAGCTGAGGAACACGGGGTTAAACACATGATTTTCAAGCACCATTACAAACTGAATAATTTATAGATAAGGGAGAGAATACAGAAAAGTAAATAATTACAATTACCATGAAGAAAGTTATAAAATATTCCTAAAGACTTAAAGTGAATGATTATCCTGCTATGTATTAGAATAAAATGAAGAAACATAATTTATCTCATTATAGTCTAATGAAAGTAGTAAAAGCCATCAGTCAAGCAATCTTATGAAGGTTTAGAAAATATTGAATTGTATTTAAAATGTCTCACCTAAGAGCAGTAAATAATCGCAAAAGGTTTAAGCTGACTGTTTTATTCTTGTTTTTTATTTTCACCTGAAAAACAAAAGACAATGAGAGACTGCCACCCTGTAACTAGCAAGCCACAAAGGAGTGACTCAGGGGACTTGTCCAACAGTGGGAAAATTGTGGGATATTAAAAAAAAAAAAAAAACAAAAAAAAGTTTTCATATGTCGTAGATATGAATTTAAATAAGGTAAATCAAAACAGCAATCTGTAATATAGACTTCATTTTATTTAAAAGAAAAAATTGTAAAAATTCAAGATGATTAACCATAATGCATTAAACTGGTTTGAACATGTGCATCATTTCTGTATTCTATATCCATGACTAATTCAAAACATACTGACATGTTTATATCTGTTACAACAACTATTTCTAAAGCTTGATCAATATTGTCATAATAAATATTAGCGAGTGTGTCTGGGTTTGTAAAAGAAAAAAAGATGAGCAATTGCTAATGTTAATTTAAAACGGTGCTGCTATTGGGGAAAATGATTTGGGTTCCTCAGAAAACAAAAGCAAAATGGAAACTTTTAGAGATGACTCTGCCAAAGAAAATAGCGAATCAAAAACATACTCACAGTCCTGGAATAATTGCAGAAATTAGTACAAAAGGCAGAAGTGTTGGTTTACAATATATCTCCCTTTAGCTCTCATATTTGGTCATTGAAGAACACAGATTGACCATGGAGACTGACAAATGACTTGTCAAAAATTTAATTTAATCATGTAGTGATTTAATTTGCATCTCCAGGTACATGGGTATGCAGATATTAATGTAGAAAATGCTTTTTTTCCAGTACTTGTCCATTATGACCACCAGAAGCAATTTGCTTTCATTTGACAATGACAGAAGCTACCTTTACATTTAGCTTAAAAATATATTAATTGTCCATCCCTCTGTCATAACTAAGTTTGAAGGTTTCTTGGTTGTCTGTTTTTCTCTTAAAATATCATATGTTCTGATAGACAACATTATTCAGATTGGATCAAGTAAGCAAGAGGTAACCACCAATTTGGACTTCTTGGTAACACACATGTGCATAGTAGAAGAGAAAAAATCCAACTAAAATTCATGGATCTTATATCACAGGAAAAAATTTGAGAATCTAGTATCAGACAGAATGGAATATATTCTTTAAGGGTGAAGGATAAGTTATTCAATCTGGCTCCTCTATCCACCAAGGAAGAAGCATAGTGTTTAGTTGGATTATTAGGATATGGAGACAGTGTATTCCTCACATGGAAATGTTATTCTAAGTGACATGGAAACTGTCTCGCTTTTAGAGGGATCTGGAAGAGCAGCAGGTTCTTCAATAGGTCTAGGCTGCTGTGTAAGTTGCTTTCTTACTTGGACCATATGATATAGCAGACTTGATGGTACTTGAGTTGTCAGTGACAGATAAGGAGTCTGATTGGAGCCTTTTGACAGCTCTTATAGGTAAATAACAGAATATACATTTTAGATTTTATTTTGTAGCAAGGCTATATAAAATAACTTCTATACAAAAGGACCTGCACTTAAATCCAAATACGCCAAAACTAATAGAAAAGAAAGTGGGGAAGAGCCTCAAGTACATGGGCACAGGGGGAAAATTTCCTGACCCGAACATCAATAGCTTAGGCTCTAAGATTAAGAATTGACAAATGGGACCTCATAAAAGTGCAAAGCTTTGGTAAGGCAATGAACACTGTCAATAGGACAAAATGGCAACCAACAGATTGGGAAAATATCTTTACCAATCCTACATCCGAAAGAGAACTAATACCCAATATATAGAAAGAACTCAAGACATTAGACTCCAGAGAACCAAAGAAGCCTATTAAAAAAAATGGAATACAGAGGTATACAAAGAATTCTCAACTAAGGAATATGGATTTGCTGAGAATCACCCAAAGAAAAGTTCACCATCCTTGGTCATTAGGGAAATGAAAATCAAAACAACCCTGAGATTCCAACTTACACCAGTCAGAATGGCTAAGATGAAAAACTCAGTACTCCTCCATTGCTGGTGGGATTGCAAGCTGGTACAACCATTCTGGAAAACAGTCTGTTGGTTCCTCAGAAAATTGGACACAGTATTACCTTAGGATCCAGCTATATCCTCCTGGGCACATACTCAGAAGATGTTCCAACATGTAGTAAGGACACATGTTCAACTATGATCATCGCAGCCTTATTTATAATAGCCAGAAGCGAGAAAGAACCCAGATGTCCCTCAACAGAGGAGTGGATACAGAAAATGTGGTACATTTACATAATGGAGTACTACTCAGCTATTAAAAACAATGAATTCATGAATTTCTTAGGCAAATGTATGGAACTAGAAAATTTCATCCTGAGTGAGGTAACACAATCACAAAAAAAACACATATGGTTTACACTCACTGATAAGTGGATATTAGCACAGAAGCTTGTAATACCCAAGATACAATTCACAGACCACATGAAGCTCAAGAAGAAGGAAGACCAAAGTGTGGATACGTTGGTTCTTCTTAGAAGGGGGAACAAAATGCCCATTGGAGGAGATACAGAAAAGAAAGTGTGGAACAGAGACTTAAGGAAAGGCCATCCAGAGACTGTCCCACCTGGGGATTCATCCCATGTACAGTTACCAAACCCAGACATTATTAGGCATGCCAACAAGTGCTTGTTTACAGGAGCCTGATATATCTGTCTCCTAAGAGGCTCTGTCAGTGTCTGACAAATACAGAGAGGGATACTCTCAGTCAACCACTGGACTGAGCACAGGGTTCCCAATGAAGAAGCTAGAGAAAGGACCCAAGGGGCTGAAGGGGTTTGCAGACACATAAGGGGAACAGCAATATGAACCAACCAGTATCCCCAGAGCTCGCAGGGACAAAACTACGAACCAAAGAGCACACATGGAGGGACCCTTGACTCCAGCTACATATGTAACAGAGAATGACCTTGTTGGACATCGATGAGAAGATAGGCCCTTGATCCTGTGAAGGTTCCTTGCCCCAGTGTAGGGGAATGTCAAGATAGGGAAGCAGAAGTGAGTGGGTTAGTAAGCAGGGAGAAGGGGTATGGGATAGGGATAGGGTTTTTTTTTTTGGAGGGGAAAGAAGGAAAGGGGATAACATTTGAAATGTAATTAAAGTATCTAATATTAATCATATAAAAGAAACAGTTCTTTGCCTACTGTTGAGCCTAACTGGAAACTGAATGTTTGGCAATAAATTCCTAATGTACAATTTTTTCCGAGCTGCCTATCTTGAGGTGCGTGTTATCATGTTATCTTACATACCATGTTATAAAATAGGAAAAGCACAACAGCAATCTACTATTAAATGAAAGTACTAAATATGTGATTGGATATAACCAAGTCCACAAGGCCAAAGTAAGTTATAGGGAGCAGATTCCTAAGTGTATACGCTTTTTACTCCTGTTGCAATAATGTCTTCTGCCAAGTATGCATATATACACTCGTGGGGTATGGAATATTATCAGTTGACTGAGAAAGAGAACATTAGGGCTTGGTTTACTGATGTTCTACATGTTAGTAGATGAAATTGGCAACTGCAGTATTACAACTCTTTTCTGGGACTTCTTGAAGGGATTCCAATTAATGGGAATCATCATAGTGGGCAGTACTTAAGACCCAATAATGCATCCAATAATATCAGTAACTTAGAAATTGATAAAGTTACCAAAAGCATATTTTATAATAAAGAGAACATCTGTAACAAATGATATTAGAAAAAATATATACACACACATAAGATTTCAATTAGATGTGTCTTTCACAAAAACTAACTGGAAACATATCAAAGACCAAAATGTGAAACCTGAAATACTGAAACAAGAAAAAGAAAGCATACAGGTACCCTTCATTATATTGGTGTAGAAAAGGGATTTCTGAATAGGACTCCATTTGAAAGAGAATTGATGTCAACTATTAACAATGGATACCATAAAATTAAAAATCTTTTTAATAGCTAAAGAAACAATCATTCATATGAATAGAAATACAAGAAGAGTGGAATCTTTGTCAGCTATTAATCTGTGAGAGAGTTAATATCTAAAATACATAAAGAAGTCAAAAGAAGAGATTCACAACTACACACAAAAAAACAAATGGGATGTCTTCAACAAAGCTTCCCCTCAAGACCCAGGGAGCTTTGCAGAAAAGGAGATAGACAGGTTGTAAGAGCCAAAGGTGATGAATGACTCCAAGGAAATTTTGTCCCCTAGGCAAAACTGGTCTGTTACATATATAAACCCACAAACAGCAGCAATACACACAGACCCAGAGGAGTTCAATCCAGATGGTGTCATAGCACCGAGATGGGGGACTTATACATGCTCTCTCATTCTCAATTTATAAAAGATTATACTGAGGGAGGTAAGCCTGACCCAGAAAGAAAAGTTCACAAGTTTTTCTCAATGGACACTTCTAGCTTCAGATGTGAGTAGATATCCCAGAGTAACTGCAGAAATAAGGAAAGTCATGGGTACCACTGACAAGGTAGGGGGTTGGTGGAGCAACAAAGAGGGAAATATCAGGATGTAATGATTTGATCAGGAAAATGAGAAAAGGAGAGCTCTAATTAGGAATGGAGGAAAGAAGTAAATACAGATGAAGGAAGAAGGGAGTCAAATATAGGAATGATGCTTTACAAAGCAATAGTGAGTTGACATATTTACTCTATATATAAAATTTAAAGAGCATAATACATTCAAGCCCATTTAGAAAACATCAAAGAGATATGATCAGTGGAGCAGCTGGGACAGGAGTCTTCTCTTCCAGCCATCATCTGCAGCAGGGAAACCTGCAGCTCCAAAGACTTCTGTGGTTAGCCCACCAGCAGAGAATGATCTCCCAGCAGTGACTGATTTCACTTCTGAGTGCAGAGGTGAGATCTCCACCTTCTCTCTGGAGGGGTACAGCTAGGAGCACACTGGGCATACAGTCAGTGGAGCAGCTGGGGCAGGAGTCTTCCCTTCTGGCCGCCATTGGTAGCAGGGAACCAGACAGATCCACAGCCTTCTGTGCACAGACCCTGCCACAAGAGAGTTGCTCTCCCAGGAGTACAGACACAGGTTTACAGGCCCATAGGAGGGGAAAGCTCCAGCTAGAGACAACAAGACCAATTAGCACCAGAGATAACCAGATGGCAAAAGGCAAGAGCAAGAACACTACCAACAGAAACCAAGGCTACTTGGCAATATCAGAGCCCAGTTCTCCCACCACAGCAAGGCCCAGATGCCCTAACACACTGGAAAAGCAAGATTAGGATTAAAATCTCATCGCACGATGCTGATAGAGGACATCAAGAAAGACATAAATAACTTCCTTAAAGTAATACAGAAGAACATGAGTCAAGTGGTAAAAGCCCTTAAAGAGGAAACACAAAAATCCCTGAAAGAATTACAGGAGAACACAAACAAACAAGTGAAGGAACTGAACAAAACCATTCAGGATCTAAAAATGGAAGTAGATACAATAAAGAAATCACAAAGTGAGACATCTCTGGAGTTAGAAAATCTTGGAAAGAATTCAGGAGACATAGATGCAAGAATCAACAACAGAATATAAGAGCTAGAAGAAAGAACCTCAGGGGCTGAAGATACAATAGAAAATATTGACTCAACAGTTAAAGAAAATGCAAAATGCAAAAAGCTCCCAAGCCAAAAAATCCAGGAAATCCAGGACACAATGAGAAGTCCAAACCTAAGGATTAGAGGTATAGAAGAGAGTGAAGATTTCCAACTTAAAGGGCCACTAAATATCTTCAACAAACTTACAGAAGAAAACTTCCCTAACCTAAAGAAATAGATGTCCATGAACATACAAGAAGCCTACAGAATTCCAAACAGACAGGACCAGAACAGACATACCTCCTGTCACATAATAATCAAAACACCAAATGCACTAAACAAAGAAAGAATATTAAAAACAGTAAGGGAAAAATGTCAAGTAACCTATAAAGGCAGGCCTATCAGAATTACACCAGACTTCTCACCTGAGATAATGAAAGCAAGAAAATCCTGCGCAGATCTCATACAAACCTTAAGAGAACACAAATGCCAGCCCAAACTACCAAGATAACCATGATAAAATCAAATTTACACAATATCTTTCCAGCCCTACAAAGGACAATAGATGGAAAATGCCAAACATTTCTCAAAAAATGTATGAATATTTTTATGCCTTCCATTTTATTATCACCATTTTAACTGTACAATTTCCATGTATATTTACACAATGGAATAGTACTCAGCAATTAAAAACAATGAATTCATGAAAATCTTAGGCAAATGGGGAACAGGGGGAGGGAAGAGGGCTTATGGGACTTTTGAGGAGGGGGGAACCGGGAAGGGAGAAATCATTTGGAATGTAAATAAAGAATATAGAAAATAAAAATAATAATAATAAAAGAAATGAAAAAAAAGAAATCATCAAAGAAAATGTTAAATATAAAAATCTCTTGACACAAAACATCCAAGAAATCGGGGACACCATAAAAAGATCTAAGCTAAGAATAATAGTAATAAAGGAAGACCCAGAAAATATTATCAACAAAATCATAGTGAAAAATTATATAACCCAAAGAAAAAGAGGCCTGGAAAAGCACAAGGGGCGCAAAATTAGTCTGAAGAGAAAGTAGTCTTGGTAAATAATTATCAAAACACTAATCATACAAATCAATGAAAGAATATTAATTACTGAAAGGGGAAAAAAAGCTAAGTAATAAATAAAGGCAGTTTTGTTAGAATTATACCTGACCTTTCAATGGAGACTGTAAAGCAGCCTAGACAGATATGCTGCAGAATCTGAGGGTCAACAGATGCCAGCCTAGAGTACTATATCCAGGAAAATTTATATATATATATATATATATATATATGTATATATATATATCCAAAAGTTATCAGACTATATAGAAAAGAACATACTCAAAGAATTGGTACTGTTTCTGGTAAGATTTTATTGATATCCAAATATTGTCAATTTTGGAGAAAGTTCCATGAGCTGCCCTGATAAGCTATGTTTTTATCATCATCATATCATCATGTTCATCAAATAAACCAGTCACCAAAATGACATTTCAATTCTTAACATCTATGCCCCAATCAAAAGCACACCCAAGATTGTAAAAGAAGCAGAAGAACAACTTTAATTTCATATTGACATGCACAATGATATGACAATTGTCCACTTGAATATGCTACTCTCACCAATAGACAAGTCGTTGAGACAAACTAATAAGAGAATTGCTAGAATTAACAAACATAAACAAAATGATTCTAGCAGATATATACAGAACATTTCAATCAGACATAAGAGAATATACATTCTTCAGTGCACCTCATGTAAATTTTTCCAAAACTGGTAATATTTGAACACCAATTAAATCTTACAAGATACAGGAAAACAGAAACCACCTTCTGAATCTGATTAGATAGACCACCACAAATTAAAGCAGGATATTAGCAATGTTGTAAAGCTTACAATCTAATGGAAACTGAGAAACTCTTTACTGAATAAAAAATGGGTCAAGACAGAAATAAAGAAAAAATAAAGACTTATTAAAATTGAATGGAAATGAATAAATAATGTATACAAACTGATGGCAAACAATAAAAGCAGTGCTAAGAGAAAAGTTCATAGCACTAAGTACATCCATGTGAGTGTGTGTGTGTGTGTGTGTGTGTGTGTGTGAGAGAGAGAGAGGGGGGGGGAGAGAGACAGAGATAGGGATGGAGAAAGAGGGAGAGAGAGCAAGACAGGGAAGGAGAGGGAGAGGGAAAGGGAGAGAGAGATTGTAGTGTTTTTTTATTGGCAACTAATACTACACCTGAAAGCTGTAGGAAAATATTCAATAAGAGTAGACACAAATAAATAACCAAACTCAGGACTGGAATCAAGAAACCAGAAACAGAAATATACAAAGAATCAGGGGAACTAAGAATGGTTCTATGAGAAAGTAAGATTGAAAAAACCTTATATGAATGAACTAAAACCATGAGTGAAAATCCAAATTAATAAAATCAGAGTGAAAGGGGGACATAATAAGAAGGACTGAGGCAATCCATAGAATTACTAGGACAAAATTAAATATCCTGAAATCATAAAATTGGATAATCTAGAAGAAAAGGATTATTTTCTATAGTTACCACTTACAAAAGTTTAATAAAGATCTTATAAACAATTTGTACAGAACTATAATCCACAGTGAAATAGAAGAGTAATTAAAACCAAAAAGTACATAAGACCAGATGGTTTTATGGCAGAATTCTATAAGATACTAAAGAAGAGTTAAAGCCAATATTCCTCAAATTATTCCACAAAATAGAAACAGAAGGAACATTATGCAATTCATTTTAGAAATCCATAGTATCTCTGATTCCAACAAAGAAAGAGAATTGCAGATCAATTTTCCTTATGCACATAGATGCAAAATTAATAAAATTCTTGCAATTCAAATCCAAGAACACATCAAAATGATTATGGACCATGATTATGTATACTTCATTCAAAACATCTAAGGATGGTGCAACATATAAAAATCTGACAATATAATCTATTATATTGACAAAAATACAATACTCCTTCATGATAAAAGCACTGGAGATATTAGGAATATAAAAGATGGGGTACAGAACTAAACAAAGAGTTCTCACCTGAAGAATATCTAATGGCTGAGAAGCATCTAAAGAAATATTCAACATCCTTAGTCATTAGGGAAATGCAAATCAAAACAACCCTGAGATTCCACCTCACACCAGTTAGAATGGCTAAGATCAAAAACACAGGAGACAGCAGTTGTTGGAGAGGATGTGGAGAAAGAGGAACACTCCTCTACTGCTGGTGGGATTGCAAGCTGGTACAACCACTCTGGAAAACAGTCTGGTGGTTCCTCAGAAAACTGGGCATGACACTCCCGGAGGATCCGGCTATACCACTCCTGGGCATATACCCAGAGGCTTCCCCTGCATGCAATAAGGACACATGTTCCACTATGTTCATATCAGCCTTATTTATAATAGCCAGAAGCTGGAAAGAACCCAGATGTCCCTCAACGGAGGAATGGATTCAGAAGATGTGGTATATTTACACAATGGAATACTACTCTGCAATTGAAAACACTGAATTAACGAAATTACTAGGCAAATGGTCAGAACTTGAAAATATCCTCCTTAGTGAGGTAACCCAATCACAAAAGAACACACATGGTTTGCAGTCACTGATAAGGGGATATTAACCCAGAATCTCAGAATAACTAATACGCAATTCACATATCAATAGATTTCCAAGAAGATGGAAGGAGAAACCCCTGGTCCTGGAAAGACTGGATGTAGGGAATACCAGGACAGAGAAGGGAGAGGGGGTTGAATGGGGAAAAGAGGGAGGGAAGGTGGCTTATGGGACTTTCTGGGAGGGAGGAAACAGGAAAGGGGAAATCGTTTGGAATGTAAATAAATAAAAAAAAAACAAACTGACCGGAACATAATAAAGGCAGTTTACAGCAAGCCCTTAGCCAACGTAAATTTAAATGGGGAAAAATTCAAAGCAATTCCACTCAAATCAGGAGCAAGACAATGTTGACCAATCCCTTGATATTTATTCTATGGAGTGCTTGAAGTCTTAACTAAACTAATAAGACAATTGAAGGAGATCAAGGTGATACAAATTGTAAAGAAAAATGAAAATGCATTTTTATGACAATGATATGATAGTGTACAGAAGTGATTCTAAAAATTCTACCTGGGAGTTTTTACAACTGAAAAACTCTTTCAGAAAAATAGGTGATAGAAAATTAATTCACAAAAATTAGTAGTTCTCCTATATACAAATGACAAATTGAGAAAGAAATCAGGAAAACATCTTTCCTGGTAGTCTCAAATAATAAGAAACACCTTTCAGTAAATCTAACTAAGTACGTGGAAGTCTTGTATCATAAAATCTTCTAGTCTTTGAAGAAAAAAATGAAGATATCAGAAGATGGAAACTCCCCAATTCTCATCGTTTGGTAGAATTAACTTAGTAAAAATGGCCATCCTACCAAAAGCAATCTACAGAATCAATGCAATCCCAATCAAATATACAAGACTACTCCTCACGAATCTTGAAAGGACAATTTTCAGCTGGACAGACAAAATATATGAATAACTAAAACACAACTTGAATCATAAAAGAAGTTCTGATTATATGTCTGTCGTCTATTACAAGTTGTACTACAAAACTATAATAATCAAAACAGTTTGGCATAAGAATAAAAGCAGTCATATTGACCAATGGAATGGAATTGATGATCCATAGATAAATACACCTGCACGAGGGTACCTGATCCTTAAACTAGAAGCCAGAAATACACTCCGTAAAAAGACAGCATCTTCAACAAATGATACTGATCAGATTAAATGTCTGCTTGTAGAAGAATGTACATAGATCCATACTTATTTCCTTGCCCAAGACTCAAGTCCAAGTGAATCAATGCCAGATGCACTGAACCTGATAAAAGAGAAAATGGAAAATAGCCTTGAACTGATCGGCACTGGAGTAGAGTTACTGTTTAACAGGGAGGGCACTGATAGTACATGGAATAAGATCAATAATTAATATATGGAACTTCATGAAACTGCAAACAATCTGCAATCCAAAGAACACTGTCATTTAGCCAAATCTGAAGTGATAAACCCTGTGATCTACAGTGCTGTCCTGTGTGCATAATATACTAGAGTAATGGTTGCACAATTTGTGGGAATTATCAATCATTAACTGATTTTGATGCAATGTCCACTTCACAAGATATAACTTAAAACTTACACTGCTTAGGCAACCATGAAACAAAGTACATAGCCCATAGACCTAGACTAAAATAAAATACTTGGTGTTTTTTTTAATTTATAATAACTTTCTCTTCATATTCTGCTATACCTGTAGATGAGTGCCCTGTCTAGCCGTCATCAGAGAAGCTTCTTTCTGCAGCAGACCGAAACAAATGCTGAGACCCATAGTCAGACATTACACGGATAGGGTGAGAACCTTTAGAACACAGGGTTCTAAATGTTTTGTCTCCATCAAATTCCTTCCCTTAAATCTCAGGGCACGTGTGGAACAGGAGGTCTAAAGTGTTCAAGAGTCAGATGAATAGAGGATGCCAAGAGAACAGGGGCTTTCAAAATCAACTGAGCAATACTAATATGAATTCTCAGAGAATGAAATAGCTAACACAGGGCCTACTCAGTTCTGTACCAGGTCCTCTGTGTATATATTACAGCTCTCAGTTTAGAATTTGTTATGGGATTCCTGAGAGTGTGAAAAGTAGTGCTCTGATTATTTTGTCTTATATAAGAGCTGTTTTACTTCTGTTGGTTTGCCTTGTGAAATTTGATGTGTGTGTGTGTTTATTTTATATATTATTTTATTTTCTTATGTTTTGTTGTTTTCTGTTAGAAATCTGCTCTTTTTAAATGAGAGACAGAAAGGTAATAGACCAAAATTTGATGGAATGAAGGGAGGACCTGAGAGCAATGGGGGCAGGTAGGCCAGTAACTAGGATGTATTGTATGAGAAATTATTCTATTTTCAATAAAAGGACAAAAAGACCTGAAACTTAAAAAATAATAAAACTTGAGAAAATCTTTAAGTTTTCAACTGAGGTAAATGTTTAAAACATTAATCTGTAAGATGTCAATACTATCAGGAAAGGATTTTCAATGACAAAATGGACTTTATTACAATGGTACAGGGGATCTACTCCATCCATAATTTAATGGTGTGAAGTTGCTAAAAACAAATATATCTTTACAGATTCTGTGGTAACATTGGCCATACTGAGAATCAAGTCAGACTTTCTGACTCAATACAGGTTACAAAGCATATATAGCTGTGGAATTGGATTCTAAAAGAATATTTTTGCTCCTTGGTGGGTTTGCTAGGTGCAGAATAAAGAAAGGCCCATGAGGCTACAAATTTTCCAGTGTATTATTCCCTATCCACTTCCAAAGGAATGGAGCCATTTAACTGGTGAACTTGTTTCTGCCTAATGCTGTATAAATGATATACTGCCATCACTGGCTGCATAAAGATTTATCAAGCTTGTTCCCTATTTTTTTGATATCTTTTGTAAGCTAACCCCAAAGCCAGATAGAAGGAAATTTGATTACCAGTGGAATTATCTGAGGTCGTTGTTAATTCTGCATGTGTAGGGTCAACTTCTCCTCTAAGAGATGGATGGAGAATAGTCTCAAGTTCACTAGTCCCATCAGTCACAAAATCATAGGTCACTATTGTGTGCTGACAATCATGTTTGAACTCAGTTGTTTTGGCTCACTTGTTACTAGGACATGCTTTGTCACTGCTGTGTGTGAATGTATTACTACAGCAGGGTGAAAAGTTATTATTACTTTCCAATCCACTAGTAGTTTCAGTCTGTTGCTCTTTTCCATGTTGGGCATTGTTTGTGATTGTTATCTCCTGTCTTCTTTGGTTGATGAGATTAGAGGTGTGTTGGGTTTTATATTTCTATTTCCCTAATGGTTTCTGTAGAGAGGAATCCTTTTCATTATAACCTGGAAACATTTTGCTGATGAGTTCATCTAACTGAGGGTCTGGATCTAGTGACCTTTTTGAAATTAGTTTGCTCCTACAGATAGGGCATTCCTTGTTTCCTAATCTCAGTGCTGTGGTGATACAATCCTTACAAAATCGGTGGAAACAGGACTTTGTTATCCTGGTGTTCCTTAGTATATCTAAACAAATTGGGCACTTGAAGTTGATACAGTCATTACTATGTAAAGCCACAATTTCCAAATCATTTGTAGTTATTTTCTGAGATGTTCCTTGTAAGTCCTGTGAATTTTGTTCTGATGTTGCTCTTTCTGGTTCTTTTTCCATTGTCTGAACTGTCTCTGACATGCTGGCTTCTGTCAGAGCCTGAGGCTCCTCTGGTCTCAGATTGGTCTGGACTAGGAATTTTGCATTGTTTTCTTCTGGTTTCTCCATTCACCACAGAGCATCACCTTACTCAAGTATATGGGAGTATTTCATGCATGTAAAAACCTACAAAGATTAAAAATAAAGGAAAAGTTAACTGGGTAAGGCAAATAATCATTTTCATAGTCTGACAAAATCCATCTCAAAAGGCATTGATTGTGAACTAAAGAGATGTTGAGTTCAATTCCCAGCAATGACATGGTGACTTCCATCTACCATGGATTATGATGTCCTCCTCTATATGTAGAGAAATCATTCATAAAGCAATTTTCTTTAAAAAAAAAAAAAAGCATAGAAGTCACTGATAAGGGGATATTAACCCAGAATCTCAGAATACCCTAGACACAATTTGCATATAAATAGATTTCCAAGAAGATGGAAGGAGAGACCCCTGGTCCTAGAAAGACTGGATGTAAGGGAATACCAGGACAGAGAAGCAAGAGGGGGTTGAATGGAGAACAGGGGGAAGGAAGAGGAGGCTTATGGGACTTTCAGGGAGGGAGGAAACGGGAAAGAGGAAATCATTTGGAATGTAAATAAAAAACCTTAGAAAATAAAAATAAAAAAAAGTATAGATTATAAAACTAGATTCATCTCCACAAAATACATTTGAAGAAATATGTTAATCAAGAAAAAGAAAAAAATGAATACGAAATGATAACTTTACTAAGTAAATTTAAAAGGACTTTTAACACCAACTACAAAATCAAGGAAATTAACACATGCTGAGTCAGAATGCGAAAGTCCCACCCCTAGAAAAAGAGTTACAAGCAAGCAATTATTGCAGAGAGAGAGATGGAGAGAGGGAGGGAGGGAGGGAGAGAGGGAGGGAGAGAGAGAGAGAGAGAGAGAGAGAGAGAGAGAGAGAGAGAGAATGAATGCTAGTGTCTCCCCACGGATGAACTCTCTAATTGGTTATCTAATACAAATTTGTCTGGTCTAAAGCCATATACACACAAGAAACCCAAAAAGGGCTCACCAGCTATGTTTTCTTTCTTTTTTTTTTTTAAAGATTTATTTATTTTATTATATGTAAGTACACTGTAGCTGTCTTCAGACACTCCAGAAGAGGGCGTTAGATCTCATTACAGATGGTTGTGAAGTACCATGTGGTTGCTGGGATTTGAACTCTAGACCTTTGGAAGAGCAGTCAGTGCTCTTAACCACTGAGCCATCTCTCCAGCCCCAGGTATGTTTTCATATTTATGGATATACCTAAGTTTGCTTGACAAGAGATGAAATGGAATTATCAGAAGTGATGAGAGACAGAGGGAGAATTTATATGGAGTGAATATGGTCAGAGTATGTTATATACGTGAAATGCTTTATGAAGAAACACACAAACTCACACGTACATGTATAAAACAGTAACCACAAAAAGAGCACACCATCTGAAGAGGGAATAAGCTATTATAAGTAGCATTAGAGAAAGAACAGGGAAGGAGGAAAATGATGTAATTATATTTTAGTTTAAATTTTAAGAAAAATTAAAAAAAATAATACAATAAAGTTGTATATACTACAAAGACAAATAAATACATGTTTTAAATCTCTCATTGTGAAGGTACGCTACTCATTTTCTCTTATTTCTGGATCCTACATGGTTAATGCATACACAAAATCATTGGTACATTGGTATGCCAAGAGTCTCTGTTTGCTTGTCAAGGAAATGAAATGGAATTAGCAGGAGTGATGTGAGGTAAAGGGAGAATTTATTTGGAGTTAATACGGTCAGAGTATGTTATATACTTGAAAGGCTTGGTGAAACCTATCAGCATGTGCATACAATTCAGGTCAATAAAAAAGAAATCTAAAGAATACCTGAGGAAAGCCAGCAAGTCCCTACATGATGTTGTTAGCTGTGCATGAGAAAATAATAACACTCTACCTATGTTGAGTGGATACATCTTTGCAGTTGCTTTCAGGCCATATTCAATAGGAGGACACTGTGAAGAGTACTTCCATTAGCCATCCTTCATTTAGAAGATAACAAATCACTCATAAGCTAGTTGTGGCTCAGAGAAATGTGACTAGCCTAACAAGCATAATTCCATGGATTTAATTCCTAGCATCACTTAGACAGAATAACATCATTATGTTGTAGGCCATGTAATGTCATAGCTTAGTATACTTGTTCATTGAAAATATTTGAGAAACATCTGTTATTGATCTACCATTCATAAAAAAATATGTGCAAGAAGAGGGCAATGGGGTATTAACAGTGATTTACTTAGCTAAAAAAGTGATATGGAGCACATATTGAATATTTCTCATTCTCAAAAGCTTACCTTCAAGTGTATTATCATTATCAAAGTCTTCCCAGTAAAGAAATATTTTTTAACTTTGTGAAAAATTTCTATGACTGAACCAGTCTACAAAAGGAGATCAACATGTTTCAAAATATTTTAAGCAAGCCAGTGGAAAAAGACCATGTCTGAAAAGATGTTTGGTGTGTATTTGACTTTACATTTTCTTTTAGTCTGTTTCCTGGTATCTGCACAAAATTTCGAAAAGGACAAACTTACTTTAACAGCGCATCAGAACAACCTGACATGACAACCTTGATGGAATCAGATCATTTGCCATGAAATGATCTGCAAAGCTGAAACCAAAAATATGAATCTCCAGTTATTTCAAATTAAAAATGACTTTCCATTTAAATGCAGCGTTCCTGTGAAACAATTCCCATATCTTAAAATCACAATCATCAGAAGATAGCTTGTTTATACAACTTTCTGTCAATGAAAAACTGATCTTCTAAGTGACTTTACATTTGTATACTAAGACAGCACAATTGTGATACAGCTAGAAAAATATTAAAGGATTTTCTTTAATCTGATCAAAACAATTTGAGTTCATTTAATTTTCATAATTCATAGACATTTCCCTTAGATGAAACTTTTCGAGATGATATAAAGTTCCAAGGACAAAATATTATATACTATTAGGGAATGTTCTAGGTAAGAGCAATCCATCATTTAAGTGTTATTGGTCACAAGTTGGTTTTGGTCTTAGTCGGGAAGGAAAAAGCAATAGAGATTAGATTAAGGGATTCCCTTCTCTCTTTCTTTTTCTTTCCTCTATGCTTCTTTCTCTCCAGTCTAATGTTAGGGGAAAATATAGGAAAAGGAATGAAAAGAAAAGTGGGAATCAAAGGATAAAAGTGTAGACTATTGAATCTACTTTTAGACTGAAGAGCATTGATGAGCCAAATATTCTACATTTACTATGGATTTTGTACATTGACATAAATTTAAGGTTATTTTGCTGCAATATACTTTATATATGTTTAACTCTATTTTAATGTATTGTATCTATGCAACTCATTAAAAAATATAATGCTAATTTCCAGTTCTTGAAAGCTGCTATTACAAACTATTTAGGATAATTAAGAACGACAAGTTAGTAGTCAATCAAATAAACATGTAGTCATGTTAAGTACTAGTTTAGTTAATTAAAGAAACAAGCTTTATTTAGCTTCCTGTAGATAAATTCAAAGTTAAGCAGATAGTAAATAGCTAGAAACAAGCAATGATTGCCTAAAGACATAATACAGATAGATTGTCTTCAAAAACTTCAGAGATCTATAGAATATGACATTTGAATGTGTTTTATTGAAATAAGGCTTTTTGTGACAAGGAGACAGGAATAACCCTGCCAACACCCTAACACTACTTCAAAGATTATGTGATTGAAGAACCTACATGAGGAGTTTGCTTCTAATATGACAAAGCTAGCCACTGTGCAAAAATCTGCCCTTGCTTCAACTGCTGACAGAATACTGTTCAAGCTACGGACAGGAAGGACAGAAAGGAATTTGACTGCTGAACATTGGCAAGACATGGAAAGCAGGTTCATCAATATTCTGGCCTCAAAGAAAAGTTTGTCAGATATTCTGTCCCAGAATGTCAAAGATGATTCTCCGATGACACACTGAAAGCATGGCTGACTTGTCCAACTGGCCAGCAAGCTCTGTCATTTCTGTGGTTTTGGAAGCTGCCTACTCTCCACTTCCTGTTTACTTAGGTAATGTATCTCAGGTCTCTGATGGGATTAAAGATTGCATAGTTATAGTCTTACAATTAAGTTTTAGTTATTTAAGATTTACAAATATAATTTAAAGCCAAAGAATATATTTTAGGTTGAAAAATTCAAGTTATGATAGAGAAAATGAATTAAGTATGGAACTTTGCATTCTTAAAGATAGGATATATAATAGAGTACTTTCTCCAAAGTGGCCAAATATATATGGATAAGAATTATGAATGTAATTGTTACCTGATAGTTTTCATTATTGTTCTTCTTGTATATAGTTTATTGTGTTAGGGAAAGAGCCTTTTATGGGAACAAAAGGAGATGTTGGAGAGATGTTTATTTATACTGTGGTGAAGATGTATCCTTGTTCATCCTTGCATATGTAAGCCAGGTTCTGATTGGGTAATAAAAATCCTGTGACCTATAGTAAAAAGCTAGATAGTAAGATCAGACATCTGGCAAAGAGAGGGACTATAGAAAAGAATAAAGCACAGGAAAGTTTGCCACTAATATATATATATATATATATATATATATATATATATATATATATATATATATACACATACATATATGATGTTGGATGTATAAAACTGAGGAGAAGTAACCATCCATGTGACAAAACTTAGACGAGTAGAGAAACAGAATAATTGAGTTATGAGCTAGTTGAGAATAATCACAGCTTAATACCTAGGCATTGATTAGTATAAGTCACCTTTGGTGTCACTATTTGGGAACTGTGGTAAACATAGAAAAGACATATGGCTACATCCATTCAAGAGCAAGAGAGAGCCTAAAAAAGCAAAATGTCACAGAATAAATTAAAAAACTAGTAAAATTTGAAATTTTTAATATTTAGCAAGGCAAAGAAAAGCCTAAGAAAAAAGCCACCCCAAAATTACAAAAGGTGGAAAAATGAATCTTGTGCATTGAAAACAAGATTGAAGAAATGGATACTTCAAAGAAAAAATGTTAAATCTAAAACATTCAGGCACAAACATCCAGAACACATGGGACATTATGAAAATCCAAAATCAATAAATAATACGAGTATGAAAAGGAGAAGAAACCTAGCTCAAAGGCACAGAGAATATTTTCAACGAAATCATAGAATATTTTTTCCTAAAGAAATGGTGCCTATAGAGGAATAAGAAGCAAACATAACACCAAATACTGTACAAGAAAAGAAAGTGTTCTTCACACTCAGTAATCAAAACACTAAATATAGAGAAGAAAGAAGAATACTATAAGCTAACTAGGGAAAAAATTCCAAGCAACATGTAAAGGGAGACCCATTAGAATAACACCTGCCTTTTCAGTGGAGTCACTAAATGCCAGAAAGTGGCTTCAAACACATACTACGAATCTACTACACAACAGATAACATCATAGATTACCATACCTCATAAAAATTTCAATCACTCTAGATAGGGAAATGGAGACATTCAATGATACAACTAAATTTAAGCAATATCTATCTATAAAGGCCTGTTCTAAACAAGGCGTAGTAGAAAAGAAGTCAATCAGAAATTTTATCAGGGATATTTTCCATGTAAATCTTTAATTTTCTCAGAAAATGTTTTTACTTCTACTCTCAATCAATTTAGGAATATTTTTATGCCTACCATCTTATCTGTATAATTTTTCATGAAATCATCAGTTTTAACATGTATTTCTAATATTTCTTGAGTTTTATTAGAAATATTTTACTTGTAGATTTTCAATTTTATCAGAAAATGTTTATAATTCCACTTTCAATCAACTTAGGAATATTTTTATGCCTACCATTTTATCTGTATAATTTTTCCATGAAATAGTCACTCTTAATGTGTTTTTCTATACATTTCTTCAATTTTATCAGAGATATTTTCCATGTATATTTACACAATGGAATATGAGCTCAGCAATTAAAAACAATGAATTCATGAAATTCTTAGGTAAATGGGGAACAGAGAGAGGGAAGAGGGCTTATGGGACTTTCGGGGAATGGGGGAACCAGGAAAGGGAAATCATTTGGAATGTAAATAAAGAATATAGAAAATAAAAAATTAAAAAATATTTAAAAACAAGAAAAGGTTAATTACATGTAAGAGAACATGTGGAATGAATAATCCCAGACTAGCAAATCAAGAGTGGAAAAAAAATCTGCACCAATGCAACAACAACAACAACAACAACAATAACAACAACAAAAAGAATCAACAAACATTGCTCATTGATAAATCTCAAAATCAATGGTGTCAATTCCCTAAAAGATGACACTGAGTAATAGATTGGATCAAAAACAACATAAATCATTCTGCAACACTGAAGGAAAACACCTTAACATCTCAGAGAGACAACACCTCACGGTAAAAAGATGGGCAAAGAAATGCCAAGCAAGTAGACTCATGAAGCAAGGCAGGTTGTAGCAATTTTGTGGTCTGAACAAATAGGTTTCAAATCAAAACTAATCATAAGAGATAGGGAAGGATTCTGCATAATCATCCCAGGAAAAAACCAACAAGAGGACATTGCGATTGCAAATATTTATACAACATGAGCACCTAAGTTAAAAATAATAGTATTATTATTTCCATCACATATTAACTCTCACACAATGAGAGTGGGTTCTATCGGTAACCCAGTCTCACCAATAAACAGTTTACCTAGACCAAAAGTAAACTGAGGTAAATATGCTGGAACTACATGACATCATAAACCCAATGGACATAGCAGATATTTAAAGAACATTTCATCCAAACACATATACATTGTCAGTAGCTCAGGGAACTTTCTCCAAAATAGAAGACATGTATGGATTCAAAGCAACTTGCAAAAGATACCAGAAACTTGACATAACATCTCTGCATCCTGCCTGAATACCACTGATAAATCTGGATATCAACAACAGTAACAAGGAAAAAAGGTTAGAGACTCAATGAAACTGAACAACTGACTACTGAATAAAAAATGAGTCAAGACAAAAATTAAGAAATAAAAAACTTTTCAGAATGAGTGAAAGTGAAAACACAATATATCCAAACTTATAGGACATAAAGAAAGCAATTCTAAGAGAAAAGTTCATAACATTATGTGTTCCCACTTTTTTTTTAACAAAAAGAGTCATTACAGTTGCAATATAAAGAAACATTTGAAAGCACTAGAAGAGCAACAACAACAAAAATGACACCAGAGGAGTAAACAGCAAGTAATAAGCAAACTCATGTTGAGATCATTAAAATGGAAATAAACAAACAACAAACACACAAAAAGTTACTACATAGAAATCATTGAAATAGTTAATTTTTTAAGAAAATCAGTAAGATTGATAATCCCTTAGTTAAATTATTTAAAAAAAATTCAGAGAAGATAGAATTAAAAAAAAATAAGAAGCTAAAAGGAGGAGAAAACAACACATACTGAGGAAATAAAGAGAAACATAAGTACATACTTTAAAAAATATGTACTCAACCAGAAATGAATCCACACTCCTATGGTCATTTGATCTTTGACAAAGGAGCCAAAACCATCCAGTGGATAAAAGATAGCCTTTTCAACAAATGGTGCTGGCTCAACTGGAGGTCAACATGCTGAAGAATGTAAATTGACCCATTCTTATCTCCTTGCACTAAGCTCAATTCCAAGAGGATCAAGGACCTCCACATAAAACCAGATACACTGAAACTAATAGAAAGAAAACTAGGGAAGAACTTGAACATATGGGCACAGGGGAGAATTTCCTGAATAGAACTCCAATAGCTTATGCTCTAAGATCAAGAATTGACAAATGGGACCTCATTAAATTACAAAGTTTTTGCAAGGCAAAAGACACTGTCAAAAAGACTAAGTGGCCACCAACTAACTGGGAAATGATCTTTACCAACCCTACATCCAACAGACGGCTAATATCCAAGAATATACAAAGAACTCAAGAAGTTAAACTCCAGGGAGGCAAGTAACCCTATTAAAAAATGGGGTAGAGAGCTAAACAAAGAGTTCTCACCTGAAGAATATCTAATGGCTGAGAAGCACCTAAAGAGATGTTCATCATCCTTAGCCATTAGGGAAATACAAATCAAACAACCCTGAGGTTCCATCTCACACCAGTCAGAAGGCTAAGATCAAAAACACAGGAGACAGCAGTTGTTGGCAAGGATGTAAAGAAAGAGGAACACTCCTCCAGTGCTGGTGGGATGGCAAGCTGGTAAATCAATCTGGAAAGCAGTCTGGCTGGGTTCCTATGAAAACTGGGCATGACACTCCCAGAGGATCCGGCTATACCACTCCTGGGCATATGCCCAGAGGATTTTACCTGCATGCAATAAGGGCACATGCCTCCACTATGTTCATAGCAGCCTTATTTATAACAGCCAGAAGCTGGAAAGAACCCAGATGTCCCTCAACGGAGGAATGGATTCAGAAGATGTGGTATATTTACACAATGGAATACTACTCCTGCAATTAAATACAATGAATCACAAAATTCCTAGGCAAATGGTCAGAACTTGAAAATATCATCCTTAGTGAGGTAACCCAATCACAAAAAGAACATACATGGTATGCAGTCACTGATAAGCGGATATTATCCCAGAATCTTGGAATACCTAGACACAATTCGCATATCAATAGATTTCAAGAAGATGGAAGGAAGAGACCCCTGGTCTTGGAAAGACTGGATGTGGGGGAATGCCAGACAGAGAAGTGAGAGGGGGTTGAATGGGGGAAAAGAGGGAGGGAAGGGGGCTTATGGGACTTTCGGGGAGGGAGGAAACGGGAAAGGGGAAATGATTTTGAATGTAAATAAAATAAAACTTAGAAAATAAAATAAAATTAAAAAAATATGTATTCAAGCAAATTAGAAAACCTAAAAGAAATCTATCTAAGATCAGTCAAGATCAGTTAAGCAATTTAACAGACCTATAACCCCAAGGGAAATAAAAACAGCAATTAAAACTCTCACAACCAATAAAAGTCCAGGGAAAGATGGCTTCAACATAAAATTGTATCGACTTTCAAAGATGAATAAATAACAATACACTTCAATCATTCTACAGAGCTTCATTCATAAAACAAGTAAAGAATTGCAATTAAAAACAATCCAATTGATGAAGAGAACTGAACAAAAGACCCATACATAATTTGACATACCCATAGACATCTGATCTTTTATAAAGCAGCCAGAAATATACAGTGGAAAAAAGACAGCATTTTAAGTATATGGTATTATACTACCTAGATGTCTACATATAGAAGAAAGCAAATAGATCCATATATATCACCCCACACAAAACTCAATTCCAAATTGCAGAGTATTTCCACAAATGGCTGAATAATCTGAATCTGATAAAGAGAAAGTAAAAAATAGTCTTGAACTCATTGGCATGTGAAAAGACTTCCTGAAAAGAATATTAGCATAGGCACTAAGATCAGCAATCAAGAAATGGGACCCCATGAAACTGAGAAGATTCTGTATGGGCAGCAACACCATTATTTTGACAAAATGTTAGCCTTCATAATGGGAAAAGAAGTTTTAGCACTCTATATCCAGTAGAAGGGGTACATCTAAATTATATAAAAGAACTAAAAGAAATGAACATCATGAAAACAAGAATTCAATTAAAAATGGGGTACATATTTGAACCAAGAGTCCTCTACAAATGAACTTACAATTAGCTGGAAAAACAGTTGCAGAATTTTTCAGTATCCTTAGCCATCATGAAAATGCGAATCAAAACTATGTGGAGATTCCATCTTGCACCAGTTAGAATTGCCAAAATAGGTAGAACAAATGACTTTTCATTATGGTAAGGATGTGGAGTAAGCGACATACTTATCCTTTGTTGGTGAAAGTGTAAACCTTCACAGCTATTATGAACATAAGTATGGGTCAGGAGCTAATCCTATGCCACAGGTCTCCCATACCTAAATAGCACCAGGGAGAGTTAGCCTCCCAGCACAAGCCTGTGAGCACAGGTAAGACCACCACTTCTGCTCGGAGGGACCCACCCGGAACCCACCAGACACAGAAACCTAGGAGAAGCCTGGGACAGGAGCCTTCCAGTTTCCATCTGTACCCGGAGCTAATCCTATACAACAGCAGTACATACACAAATACCTCCAGAAGAGAGCTAGTTTCCCAGGAGTACCAACATACCTGTTGAGCACAAGTAAGACCACCATTTCTCTTCAAATTCCTGGCACATGAGGGACCCTCCCACAGCCATAAGGACACAGGAACCAAGGAACAGCTGGAGACAGAATCCTTCTGGTTCCTGTCTGCACCCAAGAGCCTAAACCAGTACTATAGTTCTCCATACCTAAATTCCTCTTAGAGAGAACTGGTCTCCCAGGAGTACTGACCAGAGGATTAGAGGAGGGAAAAGCCACAGTTAGAGACAGCAAGACCAGCTAAGACCAGAGATACACAGATGGAAAAAGGCAAAGGCAAGAATAAAAGCAACAACAACCAAGGCTACTTGGCATCTTAAGAACCCAGTTCTCCCAACACAGAGAACCTTGATTACCCTGATACACCAGAAAAGCAAGACTCTGATTTAATCACATCTCATGATGATAATAGAAGGACATTAAGAAAGACATAAATAAAAATATTCCTAAATTGATTGAAAGTAGAAGTAAAAACATTTTCTGATAAAATTGAAGATTTACATGGAAAATATCTCTGATAAAACTGAAGAAATTTATACAGATAAATTGGTAGGAAGTAAAATATTCCTAAGTTGATTGAAAGTAGAATTATAAACATTTTCTGATAAAATTGAAGATTTACATGGAAAATATCTCTGATAAAATTGAAAAAAATATATGGAAAAACATTAAAATTGAGATTATCATGGAAAATTATACAGATAAAACTGGTAGGCATAAAAATATTTCTAAGTTGATTGAAAATGAAATTATAAATATTTTCTGTCTTATAATTTTTCATGAAATAGTCAGTTTTAATGTGTTTTTCTATATATTTCTTGAGTTTTTATCAGAAATATTTTCCTTGTAGATTTTCAATTTTATCAGAAAATGTTCATAATTCCACTTTCAATCAACTTAGGAATATTTTTTATGCCTACCATTTTATCTGTATAATTTTTCCATGAAATAGTCAATCTTAATGTGTATTTCTTTATTTCTTCAATTTTATCAGAGACATTTTTCCATGTATATTTACACAATGGACTACTACTCAGCAATTAAAAAACAATGAATTCATGAAATTCTTAGGTAAATGGGGAACAGGGGGAGGGAAGAGGTCCTTATGGGACTTTCAGGGAGGGGTGGACCAGGAAAGGCGAAATCATTTGGAATGTAAATAAAGAATATAGCAAAATAAAAATAAAAATAAAAAAATTAAAAAAAGAAAGAACATAAATAACTCCCTTAAAGAAATCCAAGAGAACACAGGTAAACAGGTAGAAGCATTTAAAGAGCAAAAAAAAAAAAAATTACCTTAAAGGAATTACAGAAAAAACACAAACCAAGCAGTGTGAAGGAACTGAACAAAACCATTCAGGGTCTAAAAATGGAAATAAAAAACAATAAAGAAATCAAAAAGGAGACAACCTTGGAGATAGAAAACCTTGGAAAGAGATCAGGGGTCATAGAAGTAAGCGTCACCAATAGAATTAAAAGAGATATAAGAGAGAATATTAAGTTCATATGATAGCATAGAAACATTGACACAATAGTCAAAGAAAAATGCAAATGCAAAAAGCTCCTAAGCCAAAACATCCTCGAAAGCCAGTACACAATGAGAAGATAAAACCTAAGGATAATAAGTAAAGAAGAAAGTGAAGAGTCCCAACTTAAAAGGCCAGTAAATACCTTCAACATAATTATAGAAGACAACTTCCCTAACCTAAAGAACAAATGAGATGCACCTAAACATTCAATAAACCTACAGAACTCCAAATAGATTCGACCAGAAAAGAAATTTCTTCCATTACATAATAGTCAAACACCAAGTGCATGAAACAAAGAAAGACTATAAGAGCAGGATGGGGGAAAAGGTCAAGTAATATAAGGCAGACCTGTGAGAATTACACCAGACTTCTCACAGAGACCTTTGAAAGCTAAAAGATCCTAGGACGATCTCATACAGACCTAAGAGGAAACAAAATGTCAACCCAGAATACTATACCCAGCAAAACACTGACCCAAGAGTCATAGAAAATGAGAAAATAAAAAGCTCCTAACACAAAACATCCAGGAAATCCATGGACAAAATCAGAAGGCCTAATCTGAGTATAATATGTATAGAAGAAAGGGAAGATTCCCAAATTAAAGGGCCAGTAAATTCTTAAACAAAATTAATAGCAATAAACTTCCATCACCCCCCCCCCCAAAAAAAAGATATGACCATGAACATATAAGAAGCCAACAGAACTCTAAATAGGCCTGGACCTAAAATCAATTCCCCCCAGTCACATAATCATGAACCACAAAAACACACACATGCACACATGCACACACACACACACACTAATCTTAAAATCAGTAAGGAGAAAAGGTCAAGTAACATTTAAGGGCAGACCTCTCATAATTAAAGTTGGGTTCATACAGAGAGTATATATCCAGAAGAACCTGAGAAGATACCATACAGACCCTAAGGGAACACAAATCCCAGCACAGGCTATAATACGTGCAAAAATCTCAATAACCATAGAAGGAGAAATCAAGATATTCATGACAAAATAAATAAATTTACACAACATCTTTCCACTACCACAGCCCTACAAAGATTGTAGATGGAAAACAACAACACAAGGAAGGAACTACACCCTAGACAAAGCAAGAAAGTAATCTTATTTAAAGAAACCCCAATAGAAGATGGTCACACAAACATAAAAATGAAATAAAAAATAACAGGAAGCAACAATTACCATACCTTAATAACTCTGAACAACATTAGACTCAATTCCTCCATGAAAAGACATAGACTAATAGAGTGGATACAAACACAAGGCACAGCATTTTGCATATACGTGAAACACACTTCAATGTAAAACACAAGAGTACCTCAGAGTAAAGGGACTAGAAAAAATTTTCCAAGCAATTTGTCCCAAGAAACAAGCGAAAGTATCCATTCTAAAATCAGATAAAATCAACTTTCAACCCAAAAGTCATCAAAAAAGATACAGAAGGACACTTCATACTCATCTAGGGAAAAATCTACCAAGATGAACTCTCAATTCTGAACATCTATGCTCCAAATGCAAGGGAACCTATATTTATGAAAGAAACTTTATTAAAGTTCAAAGCACACATTGCACTTAAACAATTTTAGTGGGAGACTTAAACACCACACTCTCATCAGTGGACAGAACATGGAAGCAGAAACTAACGAGACACAATGAACCTAAAAGAAGTTATGGGACCAAATATATCAACAGATAAAAATAGATAATTTCATCCTAAATCAAAAGAATATATCTCATTTCCAACACCTCATGGGTACTTTCTCAAAACTGACCATATAATTGATCACACAACAGACTCTCTCAGATACAAAGCGATTGAAATGATCCCATATGTCCTATCAGATCAGTAAGGATAAAAGCTGGTCTTCAAGAGCAACAAAAACAACAGAAAGGCCTACATACACATTGAAGCTGAACAACACTTTACTCAGTGATAACTTGGTCAAGGAAGAAATAAAAAAAAAAATTAAAGACTTTTTAGTATTTAATGAAATTGAAGGAACACCATGCCCAAACTTACAGGACACAACATAAGCAGTGCTAAGAGGAAAATCACATAGCTCTGAGTGCCTCCAAAAAGAAACTGGAGAGAGCACACACTAGCACCTTAACAGCAAACTGAAAGCTCTAGAACAAAAGAAGCAAATCCGCCCAAGAGGAGTAGACAGCAGGAAATGATCAAACTCGGGGCTGAAATCCACCAACTAGAAACAAAAGTAACTAGACAAAAAATTAACAAAATCAGGAGATGGATCTTTGAGAAAAATTTTAAAAGGACAGATAAACCATTAGCCAAACTAATCAGAGGGCACAGAGACAGTATCCAAATTAACAAAATCAGTAATTAAAAGGGAAAACATAACAACAGACACTGAGGAAATTAAAAAAAAAACATCTGCAGTCCCTACTACAAAAGACTATACTCAACACAACAAGAAAATCTGTATGAAATGGACATTTTCAAGACAGATACCAAATAACAAAAGTTAAATCAAGATCAGATATCCCCATCTAAACAGTCCTATAACCCCTACAGAATTAGAACCTGTCATTAAAAGTCTCCCAACCAAAAAAGCCCAGGTCCAAATGGATTTAGTGCAGAATTCTATCAGACCTTCAAAGAAGACTTAATACCAATATTCTTCAAACTATTCCACATAAAAGAAACAGTAAGAACACTACACAAATCGTTTCTATCAAGACACAGTTATGCTGACAGCACAAGCTCACAAAGACCCAACAAAGAAAGAGAACTTCACAACAATTTCCTATATGAATATTGATGTAAAAACACTCAATAAAATTCTTGCACATTGAATCAAGAACACATCGAAGTAATCATCTCCATGACAAGTAATGTCATTTCTGGGATGCATGGATACTCAACATACAGGAATTCACCAATGTAATCAATTTTATATGCAAAATCAAAGAAAAAAAACACGTGATTGTCTCATTAGATGCAGAGAAAGAATTTGACAAAATTCAGCACAACTTCATTGTAAAAGTCTTGGAACAATCAGGAATTCAATGCCATACCCAAATATAGACAAAGGAATGAATATACAGAAAACCAGTAGCCAACACCAAACTAATGGAGAGAAACTAGAAGCAATCCAACTAAAATCAGAGACTAGACAAAGCTCTCCAATCTCTTCTTACCTATTCAATATAGTACCTTGAAGTTCTACCCAGAGCAATTAGACAACAAAGGAGGTCAAAGGAATACAAAATGGAAAGGAAGAAGTCAAAATATCACTATTTGCAGACAATATGATAGTATGACTTAACTGACCTCAAAATTCCACCAGAGAACTCCTACAGCAGATAAACAACTTCAGCAATGTTGGCAGATATAAAATTAATTCAAGCAAATCGGTAGCCTTCTATACTCAAAGGATAAACATTCTGAGAAGAAATTAGATAAATAACACCCTGTACAATAATCACAAACAATATAAAGAATCTTCATGTGATTCTAATCAACCAACTAAAGATCTTTATGACATGAACTTCAAGTCTCTGAAGAAAGAAAATAGAAGAAGATCTCACAAGAGGAAAGATCTCCCACGCTCATGGATTGGCAGGATTAATATAGTAATAATGGCCATTTTCCATAAAGCAATCTACAGATTCAATGCAATCCCATCAAAACTCCAACTCAATTATTCATAGAGTTAGAAAGGCCAATTTTCAAATTCATTTGAATTAAAAAAAACAAGATAGCAAACACTATTCTCAACAATAAAAGTACGTAGGGGGGAATACCATCCCTGGCTTCAAGCTGTACTACTTAACAAAGTGATAAAAACTGCATGCTTTTGGTACAGTGACAGGCAGGTAGATCAACGGAATAGAATTGAAGACCAGAATGAAGCCACACACCTATGGTCACTTGATCTTTGACAAAAGAGCTAAAAATCCATTGGAAAAAAGACAGCATTTTCAACAAATTCTGTTGTTTCAACTGGTGGTCAACATGTAGACTATTGCAAATTGATCCATTTTTTATCTACATGTAGAAAGCTCAAGTCTAAGTGGAGCAAGGACATCCACATAAAGCCTGATACACTGAATCTATTAGAAAAGCAAGTGGGTGGGTAGGGAAGCACCCTCATAGAGGCAGGGGGATGGGGGATGGTATAGGGTGTTTCTGAAGGGGGAGACCTGGTAAGGGGAAAGCATTTGAAATGTTAATAAAGAAAATACCCAATAAAAAGGGAATAGATCAAATACATTAAAATCAAATTTCAAAAATAAAATAAAAGAATGAAAGAAAATCTGTATGACAGTTCGCAGTTAGCAAAATATTGATCCACCTCAACATTTAACCTGTACTACTCATGGGTATATACACAAGAATGCTTTATGCTACTACAGAAACACTTGCTACAGTTTGTTTACTTCTGATCTATACATAATAGTCAGAATTTGGAAACAGCTTATTTGCCAATTAATGAATGAAAGGATAAAGAAAATATCATTGAACCATTACACAATGGAGTATTAATCAGATGTTAAAAATCCTGAAATCATTAATCCTCAGGAAAGTAGCTAGAGTTAGAAACCTTCACCCCTGCTTGAGGTAGCTGAAACCTCAGAAGACAAATATGGAATGTATTTACTTATATGTGGATATTAGGACTTAAGTGCTTGATAAGGTAGGCTACAATCAGTATAACCATAAAGGGTTAGGTCAAAACCTACAGACTAGAAAGCATGTAGAGATCTTCCTATGAAGGGAAATAGAACATATACTTATTTGGTGGGCCTCGAGACTACAAGGGAGGGATCAAATTCAGAAGGAAGATGGAAGAATATATAAGGGAGGGGGGAATATGGGGAGGGACAGCTGAAATGAAGGGGCCTTTTGAAAAATCATATGAAATATAATACAGTAGAGGATTCTTAAAATATAACAATGAAAATAGAGCAATTTGGAATTACCAAATAATAGGAGAGACAAAGGGCTAACTAGAAATTTCTTGCCACTGAATAAATTGCCAGGCTGGGCCTGGGTTACATCTAAATGCGTTGTTGGCCAAAGAAGACTCATAGAAATCCCAAATACACAGACCATAACAACAGACCATTTTCAAGGCTATTGGTTGCTCTCTGAAAACTTCTGGTAAGTCCTAATGTCGAAGACAACACCTACATAACTCATTGTTCCTGGACAAGTCAAGTGTTGTTAACCTAGAGCTTTCACCCCCTATGATGAGTGTTCATCATAGTGGAAGATACCCTGCAATCTTCCAGAGGACATAGGTAAACATTCAAACGAATTACAAACCTTTCCATCTCCAATGACAACCTACCTGCAAGATATACTAGTGCAATATTTGCACAAAGATTATTGGTGTAACCAGCCAATATCCGATTATATTTAAGACCCATTCCATGAGGTTAAAACCCATCCCTGATACTTCTCGGTTAACTAGGGACCTGGAAATTTATTGTCCGTGGGTCCTAGGGTAAAACCAAAATACTACATACTACTAATGGAATAAAGCAAGAAAAATGATTTCTTATGACACTCTGCTATACTCACAGATCAGTGTCTTGTTCAGCCATAATAGAGACACATCTTCCTGCAATAGATTGAAACACATATGCATACCAGAACTAGCAAATAAGTGGAGAAAGAGAAGACACCTGGAACACTAAGTCCTAAATGAGATTTCTTCACCAATACTTCCCTAAATATTCAGGCGAACCCCTGAAGAAGCAGAAGCACAAATAAGGATAGAAGGATAGAAGACACCAAAGAAACAAGGCCCTTCTAGACACAATAGGACTGACATACCATATGAATTTAGACACTGTGGGATCATGCACAAAGCCCGCAAAGGTAAAAGCCAGATTGGGTTCCAGTGCTTGAAAGGGGGAAGTAGGCACAAGACACATCTCCTAGTTGAGAAGAAATCTGCAGTTGACAATTCTTCCAATGGAAAAAAAAAAGTGGTTTGTTCCAGGAGATCCTCACTGGGTTATATAAAGCACTATTCAGGACAAACTCCATGCCAAGTAGTAATGTTCCAACACAAAACAAACTCAATAGATTTTGGAGGGTTATTTTTGTTGTTTTCTATATATTTTTTCTACCAATTACTATATTAATTAATGTCAGCTTGACACAAGCTAGTTATCTGAAAGGAGGTAACCTCAATTGAGGAAAATGCCTTCATAAAACTACCTGAAAGGCATTTTCTTAAATAGTGAGTCAATGAGGGCCATTTGGGGGTGGTACCATCATGGTTCTGTAAGAAAGCAGGTTCAGCAAGCCATGGGGGAGCAAGATGGAAAGCAGTATCCCCTATTTTCTCTGTATCAGTTCCTGAATATAGGTTTCTGACTTATTTGTGTTGTTCTAACCACCCTTGATGATAAACAGTGATAATGAAATGTAAGTCGAATAAACCCTTTCGATCACAAACTCCTTCCAAAAGTCATGATGTTTTGTCACAGCAATAGAAACCAAAACCTAAGACAAGATCTTTCCCTTATGGATAATAATTAAACCATAAATAAGTCAGATCTTACTCTTATGTATGGTGACTTCTAGTTTTATTTTGATGGGTACTCTCTGGGGTGAAGATGGGTTTTTTACCATATATATGTGCTTTTTCACTGGCTATTTTCTTTTAGTTGTTTCTTTTGTCCTATTCAACGATTCTTTGCTTGTATTTTATTTCATATTATTATTATTATTATTATTGATATAATTTAAATGTCCCTTCATATTCTAATGATGAGAGAGAGAGAGAGAGAGAGAGAGAGGAGAGGAGAGAGAGAGAGAGAGAGAGAGAGAGAGAAAGAAAGAAAGATTGTAGACTTGGGTGGGAGGGGAATTGGAGAGATTCTGTGAGAAGTGGGTAAGGGGGGAAAGAATATATTTCAAGGACAAAATTCTAATTCCAATAAAATTAAGTAACAAAATTAAACCTATCCAAAATGAAGAAACCTTCAATGTTAGTTTGTTATAGATAGTATTTACATTAAACAATTATAAGTTGATGAATGTAATTTTGCGCTATCTTATTAGGAAAGAAATTAAAGGAGATAGTATGTAGTAATTGGTAGAAAAAATATATAGAAAACAAAGTATAACTATGTATCATACACAAGTTTAAAAATTTAGTCTGGAATTTTTTGAAACTATCTGTAGTGGTAGTGGGTGTGTCTCTGTTTTGTTTGCTCTTATGACCCTATCCTTCTTACTAGTTTGCCTTGTCCATCCTTAATATGAGGGTTGTGCCTAGTTTTACTGCATTTTGTTATGATATGTTCAAGTGTTATCTATGGGAGACCTGCTTTTTTCTGAAGGAAATTAGGAGTAGTGGATTTGGGGGAGAGGGAAGGTCAGAGAATGTGGGGAGAGGTAAGTCTGCAACTAGAATATGTTGTATGAGATAATACATTTTATAATAGATAGAAGTTGAAAAAGAAGAATATAGTTTGAATTTTTATATTAAACATTAATATTTCCATAAAATAATTTGATTATGTTTTTGCAAAATAAAACAAAATAAGAGCAAAACCCAGAGAATTTATAATAATCCCAAGATGCCACACAACATTTGTGAGAAATAAAACATAAAGATGGTACAAATATGATGGTTAAGTTTTAGATTATATGAAGTCCATCTTTGATATGTTTGTTAATATAGTTTAGTTTGTAGGAACACTTGCCTAGGATTCATGTTACCTTGGGTTTGACCTACATCACTGTACAGAGTAGGAATGGGTTCCATAGATGTAATTCCAGTTTTGTAGAGTAGAAAGAGGGTCAGAAGTTCAAGATCTCCTCAGCTAAATAGCAAATCCATGTCAGCCCAGATTTCATGAGAGCTATAAGTACAAAACTACAATATATTCCTCTATTTAAAACAGTGTGATTTCTCATAAGATGTTTATCTCTTCTTCGCAGCATTTATTTAAACTCATTTAAAGAACCAAAATTTTATGTTGTATTGAGAAACATGGTTTCTTCTAAGTTTGTCAGATTTTGAAATATTTAAGAAACCAAATTTTAATAAACCTTAATTTATTTAATAATCTGTTTCCATTTATGCTTTGAATGCTTAATGCAAGTTATAACCTAAAATCCATGACTTCATCTTCAAAACCTGGGAAAATATCCTTCTTAGTAGTCATCAACAAAGTTTGGATGCTGAAACTAAATATGGTCAATGGCTTAAAGGATAGCTGATATGGTTTCCCTGTTATTCAAGGTTAGCCCTAACCCAGAGTAAAATATGCTCTCACAGGGGCCCTCTGATTTTTTTAAAGCAATTAGCCTTTGGATTAGACAGAGCAAAGACTTTCCAGATGAATGGCATTAACCAGTGCTTATGATGAAAAGAGGAGATTCATTTTGAGAGAAACATACTTCCTTTATTTCTATATATTAGGGAGAACCTGGCCTATCATTGTAGATGATAAAGCTGATGAGAAATGATTAGAGACTAGAAACTCTTTATAAGTCTCTAAGGGCAACCCCCACAAAGTCTTATTTGACATTAGCAATTAATGGGCCAAAGGATGTATGGCTACTTACATGTTCTTACCTACCAGAAAAATATAACTAACATAAACAAGTAAAAATATTATGTATGGTGGTGGAGAATCAATACAAAAGTAGAGTAAGGAAGGACGGAAAAATAATACTAAGGATGTTTTTAAAAAACCTTGTCATATTTATTTTACATTTACTTAAAATTCTTCTCACAGTTGCACACATACAAACAAACACAAACACACACACATACACACACACACGCACAACCACACACAAAGTCATACACACACACCCCTAATGAAGTCATGATACTTGGCCTAACAGTGTTATGCTCAACAACCATAGATAATCTAAAAAAAAAAAATCCAAGCAGAAAGCAGTAGAAACCTTTTCTGAGTTGTTAGTTATGGAAATCCTAGAGACTCACCAAACAATATAGATGAATCCAGTTGGCCTGTTTTGCCTCCTGGATATTTAATATAATTCTCTATTGCTGGAGATACCAGGACTTTGTATACAGTAGTATTAGATATGTATTTGATCCAGAAGCCTTCTCTTGGAGGACTAGCTTTCATAGTACAAAAAGCTGCTATACAATTTACCAGAAGAGTAAATTAATCAAGAGTCCTCCTGAGCATTGATGCCTATGATTCATAGCAATGATCAACAATAATGGCACTCATAATTTTGCAGTAGTTAATACCTCCCAAATTGGGATTAAGTTTCCCTCAACAGAAGAAGAATCATGCCTTGTTCTGGAAATCTATGCAACCTGTGACTGTTGTGGACATGGACCTTGGAGGAATAAATTACTATAGCCATCTCACTAGACCAAAATAATTTCTAGGTGCATTCTAAATACTTATTCTTATACTCATGAATAACTTTAGCTTTTATCACTTATCAAAGCAGTTTCTATTGCATGAGACAGCGATCACTACAGAAATATACAATTTGTCAAAATGCAGTTGCCTATGGGTTCCATGATAATGCAACTTCTGCTCAGAGAACAATGCACAAGAGGAAAGATTATAAGAGCTATCAGACCAGGAATTGTTCAGTGAGATTGTGTATCCTAGAAATAACAGAGATGCTGCATCGATAGTACTACAAGAGTATGTCTGTCTAAACAAGACACACACCAGTAAACAACATTAATAAAAATTTTTCCTTGAAAGAGGAAATTCTCATAGGATCATACCATGGAAAAAGAACTAGAAGAAAATGTAGGATACTAAGAGACAAAGTTATTCTTCCCAAGAGTTAGACTTGAAGGTATATGTGTGTGGGTGTATGTTTATGTGTGTGTGTGTGTGTGTGTATACACACACAACACTAAAGGGACTCAGCAGGATTTATAGCAGTAAAGAAAAATAGGCCATGAATGTGCCAGTAAGTTATAGAAGTGTGGGAGGAGTTAGACAGAGGAAAGGTAAAGTGGGAATAACAAAATAAATAATAGCATCTTGAATAAATTCTTTTAAAACTTGAAAAAAAGTAATTCTACTAAGAATTTATCAAAACCATTATTCTTGCATGTTTCAGATAGAGAATGTATTGATTTTAGTTCCTACAAATAGAGTTGGTCATTCAGATATACCTAAGTAAAATGAATATCAAAAATCATACTAGTGACTAATTCCCCAGGTCTCCAGAGATCCTAATTCCATTAGTTATCTATAAAGACAGGCATTCAGGAGAACAGCTTCAAACATTAAAAAAAGACCACAGTATTTTAATATCTGTCAAATTCCAGAAAATTACTATGTTCAACTGTCCTAGTGAAAACTCCAATTTATCAAGAAAAATAATATACAAGACAACCATGGAAAACCAATTAAAGACTTGTACTTTGTCTTCAAAATGAACCTCCTGCATGTCAAATATAGATAACAAATCTATGGACCCATAACCTATGGTTTCTGACTTTGGAATTACCCTAATGACAGATGTCTTGATAAAAATTTATTGCTTACATTTCTCCTATCTCACTTTGTCTGACTTTATGTAAACATAA